>CM068827.1:36693932-36861432 GCA_028554795.2 Sinohyriopsis cumingii
ATTACAAAATGCTTGCTGTAAACAAAGTACCATAAATGTTGTGGAAAAGTGACAAAATGCTTGCAGCAAACAAAGTACCATAAATGTTGTGCAAAAGTGACAAAATGCTTGCTGTAAACAAAGTACCATAAATATTGTAGAAAAGTCACAAACTCAGCAAGATCAGGATATAGCTTAGCAAACTAATAGGTTTATAATAATTAAAATAGCAAATATGGAAGTATATTAAATTTGCATACACGATGAAACATAACGTATGAAATATTCAGCGCGTGGAGTTGGAATTGAATTTAAGACAATAATGTTGTGCATACTGTGTTGAAGGTAGCAAAATTGGACCGAAATTAAGTTTATTCATTATAAATAATACATGCACACGTTTTCTATTCTATAATATTACCTACACAAGGTTTATATTTCATATTAATGCCTACACAAGTTTACTATTAAATAATATTACATATACAAGAGTGCCATTTTATGTTCATGCCTACTAGAAGTTTAATCTATAATTTTACCAACACAAGTGCACTATTTTATGTAATGACTACACAAGTTTACTACTCTTTAATATTACCTACACAAGAGTACTATTTTATGTTAAAGCCTACTCAATGTTAATCCATAATATTACCAACACAAGTGTGCTATTTTATTTCAATATCCGCATAAGTTTACTATTCTGTAATATTACAAACACAAGAGTACTATTTTATGTTAATGCCTACACAATTTTACTATTCTATAATATGACCTACACGTGAATGCTATTTTATGTAATGCCTACTCAAGTTTACTTTCTATAATGACCTACACAAGAATACTATTTTATGTTAATGCCTACTCAGATTTAATCTATAATATTACCAACACAAGTGTACTATTTTATTTTAATGTCTACACAAGTTTATTATTATATAATATTGCACAAAAGTACTATTTTATGCTCATGCCTAGTAAAGTTTAATCTGTAATACTACCAACACAAGTGCACCATTTTATGCATGCCTATACAAATTTAGTATTCTCTAATATGACCTACACATGAGTGTTTTTTATGTAATATCTACCACAAGTTTACTATTCTATAATATTGCCTACACAGGAGTGCAGTATTTTATGTAATGCCTACACAAGTTTACTATTCTATAATACTACCTGCACAGGAGTGCTATTTTATGTAATGCATACACAAGTTTAATATTCTATAATATTGCCTACACAGGAATGCTATTTTATGTAATGCCTACACAAGTTTACTATTCTATAATATTGCCTACACAGGAATGCTATTTTATGTAATGCCTACACAAGTTTACTATTCTATAATATTGCCTACACAGGAATGCTATTTTATGTAATGCCTACACAAGTTTACTATTCTATAATATTGCCTACATAGGAGTGCTTTTTTATGTAATGCCTACACAAGTTTACTATTTTATAATATTGCCTACACAGGAGTGCAGTATTTTATGTAATGCCTACACAAGTTTACTATTCTATAATACTACCTACACAGGAGTGCTATTTTATGTAATGCCTACACAAGTTTACTGTTCTATAATATTGCCTACACAGGAATGCTATTTTATGTAATGCCTACTCAAGAATTTTTATTTTATATTAATACCTACACATTAGTGATATTTTATGTTAATGCCTACACAATTTTACTATTCTATAATATGACCTACACATGAATGCTATTTTATGTAATGCCTACTCAAGTTTACTTTCTATAATGACCTACACAAGAATACTATTTTATGTAATGCCTACTCAAGTTTACTTTCTATAATGACCTACACAAGAATACTATTTTATGTTAATGCCTACTCAAATTTAATCTATAATATTACCAACACAAGTGTACTATTTTATTTTAATGTCTACACAAGTTTATTATTATATAATATTGCACAAAAGTACTTTTTTATGCTCATGCCTAGTAAAGTTTAATCTGTAATACTACCAACACAAGTGCACCATTTTATGTATGCCTATACAAATTTAGTATTCTCTAATATGACCTACACATGAGTGTTTTTTATGTAATGCCTACACAAGTTTACTATTCTATAATACTACCTACACAGGAGTGTTATTTTATGTAATGCCTACACAAGTTTACTATTCTATAATATTGCCTACACAGGAATGCTATTTTATGTAATGCCTACTCAAGTTTTCTATTTTATATTAATACCTACACATTAGTGCTATTTTATGTTAATGCCTACACAATTTTACTATTCTATAATATGACCTACACAAGAGTACTATTTTATGTTAATGCCTATTCAAGTTTAATCTAAAATATTACCAACACAAGTGTACTATTTTATTTTAATGTCTAAACAAGTTTACTTTTATATAATATGACCTTCACAAGAGTACTATTTTATGTTAATGCCTACTCAAGTTTAATCTATAATATTACCAAGACAAGTGTACTATTCTATTTTAATGTCTACACAAAGTTACTATTCTATAATATTACCTACACAAGAGTACTATTTTATGTTAATGTCTACACAAGTTTACTATTTGTAATATGACCTACACAGGAGTACTATTGTATGTTAATGTATACACTAATTTGCTTATCAATAAGAATTGGTTCGCCAAAGATGATATTTATGGGACTTTTTCATCCAAACTTTCTATTGTTAGCAGAAAACTAGAACCATCGTTTCACTAGTTTTAAAGAGGTGCGTGTGTGTATTCCTCTGTGTGTGTGTGTGTGATATTACTTGCATATGGTTTCTGTAATTTTTGCTGAAGCCATCGCTTTTCAGAGCCTGGACGTCAAGCTCTTCAACTGCAGTTGTTACTTTATAATCTTGCTTGAGATGCATTATCTTATTTTCATGTCACCGTGAGGCACGTAACCTACTTGCATCTCGCCCAACCCAAATAACTTCATATTATTCTTGTTGGTATAAAACAAAACCTCACATTACGGATTAATGTTCAGACCACCAAATATCTTGAATATATCTTTTTAAGGTAAATGTATTCATGGTAGAGTTGATAGGTTATCAAGTTTGAACATCTGAACCATGGCGAAAATATTTTCTACTACATTGCATGCTATACTTCTCGATTAGCGCTCAATTAACACAGTCGTTGTGTCAATCAACGGTATATAGCACCTCCTTTTCTCTTTACATAGTACCAATGGTTGGGCCAGCAGTTGTTCTGTGGTTTGAGTGGTTGGTTATAAATCACTACAACAATACAGGTAAACATGTCGGAAGAAAATCTGGAAAGGTCCCACAAGTTGACTAACATGTGGAGAATATACAGCAATTTTGAGCTTGAATAACTCCAAGTAGACTAAACCGTAGAGGATGCAGAGTAATTTTGAGCTTGAATAATACCAAAAATATTGCTTAGATGCAGCTAAACTGTTGAAGTTAGCCTAGTCTAATAATTCAGTAAGTCTGCAAACAGTTTACAATTTATCTGCGCTCAGTGTTGTCCATGCAAATAACGGTGGGAAAATAACTGAACTATTAATTAGATTTCACTGTACTAACACGTCTGCTTTGCTTCTCCAGCAAGGGTCAAAGCAGGCTAGATTACTCTTTGTGTACATTGTATGCAGACGATTCGTTAATGCAAGAAGATATATTGGCTTAGACTTTCTCAAGCTAACACTGACGCTTCTCCATTAAGATATAAAAGGCCGAATGAAACCCATTAGCGGTCGGATTGGGTTTCGCTCGCCAATCTGCCTTGAAATACATTAAGAACACCGAAGCTTTCAAATCCTGACTAGCGACAATAAGCACCTAACTAGTGACGACGGACAGAGTAAACAACAAAGATGATACGCCTCAAGATAAGTGAGATTATTGGACGTGGTGGTTTGAGATATTGGATGCTAACGCTGATACATAATTTGGCTAAATAGGATGTGCGTATAAGTTAAAAAACAATTCGAATCAAACGATACTGCAGCGGTGTAGTAGGCTGTTAATGTATCTTTCGGGCAGGGAGTATATCAAAACAGTTCACACGACCTGGTAAGACCTGGTGGCCTTCCTTGTAGGTCTCAATACATTTTGATAATCCAATTAGATCTTTAATTGTGAGCATGTGCCCTGAGCGCGTGCTATACAGATGGATGTTTATAATTCGCACGCAACGGTTGACTTAACTGAAAGTCAAAGTTCACGATGATAATGTTGTCATGACAACAACTTTTTGGAAAACATGAGAAAGGATTGTAACGTATTTATACTTATTTAGTGTTTAACTTCTAAGAAAATAAGATAAATATAGAATTATACGATAAACGCAAGCTTTCAAAACGAGGAAAAAATACAATGACAGATTGTATTCATTATTCCCTTCTGTTGTTTGCCGCTGCCGTTTCTATGCGTTTGCTGTATTTCCCCCTTTCGGCTTTGTCGTGATTTCTTTCCTCCGTCACTCTCAACCTTTTTCCTCCTGCTTTTCTTTTTATTTCTTTCCTTGGGCTCGCAGTGTTTCAAACTGAGCGGATATTTTGCATTCAATAAAAAAAATCACGACATGTAACTGTTTATCTTATTCAAGTCAAAACAGCTAAGAAGTTAAGAAATTTTGAAGAATAAAAAATTAAATAAGATTTTCTTACAGTGGAATGCTAACAACTCATTTATTGGGAATATGTTTGAATTCTTGTAAAACGATGCAATAAATCAACAAACCTTATGTTATGTGTGAATGTAATCGCCTTGATAACATATGCCTCCATGATCATATGCCTTTAATTTACAGATATGGTGTATATCATTGCCGTAGTCTTTGAATCAGTTAAGCTTAGCATAGGGAAATGCACATGTGCACAATGCATCTCAAATGGAAACAAAAACAACCGAATGTAGTATCAGCAGTTAACATGTTGAAAATGTATGCATCTATATAACCATAATCAACCAATCAATTAAAGTCGCTACTCCAAACTGTGGAGGATTCATTGAAGTAATCACCCCCGTTCTTGTAATTCCCCTCGAATGCTCGAAATTGGTTATTTGCCGTATCTTGAGTCTGCGAAGGCGCCACACCCAACCTCCAACTGAAGGTTGTACGAATTCTGTACGTACAGTCCACTCTGTGGTCACTTAGCAGGTCAAACAGAACAAAACAAAAACGTAGTCTAACAATAGTAAATCAAATTTGTACCTTACAGACATCAAATTTGAAAATCGAGTTTTGTGTGTCGGATTGTAATCGAATATGTCCCGCAGGCTCAACGGTGGGCATGGAATGTAAACTTGTTATTTTACTCAAAATATGCAAGGTGAA
This sequence comes from Sinohyriopsis cumingii, assembly GCA_028554795.2. NCBI lineage: Eukaryota > Metazoa > Mollusca > Bivalvia > Unionida > Unionidae > Sinohyriopsis > Sinohyriopsis cumingii. The sequence continues at coordinate 36,699,234 of CM068827.1, forward strand.
GGTTGACAGTAACGAGGCTCTAATTACATTCGAAATCTTAAAGTTTATATCTAAAATTTATACATTTGATTGGTCACATTTGTTAGACTTAAATCTTAGTCAGTCAGATACCTAAACTTAATAATTAATTTTAGTTCATACTAACGTTCAAAGTCAGGATCCGAATGTATTTGAAGACTGATAACACAGAGGAATATGACCGCGCAATTTTAATGATGTAATATTTAGCCATATTACATTCACTTTTACAACATAACTTAAACCTTGGATCTTGCTTTATTTACCATGTATCATGGAGTGTTTACCAAGTAACCCCTCATCTTGCTTTATTTTGCCATGTATCATGGAGTGTTTGCCAAGTATCCCCTCATCTTGCTTTATTTACCATGTATCATGGAGTGTTTACCAAGTAACCCCTCATCTTGTTTTATTTTGCCATGTATCATGGAGTGGTTGCCAAGTATCCCCTCCATCTTGCTTTATTTTACCATGTATCATGGAGTGTTTACCACATAAACCCCTCATCGTGCTTTATGTTACCATGTATCATAGAGTGATTAGCACGTAAACCCCTCATCTTGCTTTATTTTACCATATATTATAGAGTGATTAACCACGCAAACGCCTCATCTTGCTTTACTTTACCATGTATGATAGAGTGTTTACCACGTAAACCCCTCATCTTGCTTCAGTTTGCCATGTATCATAGAGTGATTAACCACGTAAACCTCTCATTTTGCTTTATTTTACCATGTTTCATAGAGTGTTTACCAAGTAACGCCTCATCATGCTTTATTTTTCCATGTATTATGGAGTGTTTACCACGTAAACCCCTCATCCAGCTTTATTGTACCACGTATCATGGAGTGTTTACCAAGTAACCCCTCATCATGCTTTATTTTACCATGTACCATAGTATTTACCACATAAATCCATCATCTTGCTTTATTGTACCATGTATCACGGAGTGTTTACCATGCAAACCCCTCATCTTTCTTTTACCATCCATCGTAGATTTCTAACCACTCTAACATCCCGTCTTGCTTTTTATTATGCATTGTGGAAAGCAAACGATACGCAAATAGATCACGAGATAACAAGTATTTGTTTGACCCTGAACAACATAGCAAATATTTCAATTACAGAAATTTAAGACATATGATAATTAAATACTATATTTAAAATGTCACAAAATGTGTTTTAATTTGGAGAAAAACGAACAAATATCAGTGTCATATAATGAGCTTGTACCAATAAGGGAATTCAAGTTTTATCAACAGTTCGTTTTTTTTTTCTTCTTCTTCTGGTTCAATGTGTCTGCCATGTCTGATTTCAGTGTGTGTATAAATTGTTTTCCTTCAAACACGGCTTCCATTGCTCTTATTTCCTTACAGCTGAAGGCAGCCAAAAATATTTATTTCTCTGAATCTCTGAAATGCTTGACTGGAAATCCTTGAATACAGAGATGTATATTGCATTGTCACCCACACATATATTTCATAATACCTAGCGCAGGAAGCTAGGTTATTAGGTTACATGCATTCTTTTTAATTGGTAAAGATTGCAACAGTCATCAATCAGGTATAATATATTTATACCTGACAGACATCAAACAGTAATTCTAACCATCTATCTGTTTTTTCTACAAGATCTATCACAGTCACTTTACTTCTTCGAGTAATCATTTTCTACTCTAATTCTTATTCAACACAAATGTCGGACATGATCATTCTGATGTAAGCAAAATAGGAATTTTTATTCAGTCTCTATCATATCTAACGCAAATCTAGCGTTTCCACAGTTTGTAGCGAGGTATTTTAGGGACATTTATTAATGCCTTTTACAATGAATGGGTTTAGATGATTGTTTTCAACGTTTATATGAACATCAAACGCAACTTGGTGAACGTTAATTAATGGGTGACCACTGCCATGCAATATGTTATCGTGTTTACTTCTAAGATCAAAATGATTGTCATTATAAAAATTTATTAATACTTAATAATTTATGCGTGCTTTTATTGCTCACTAAACAAAGAATTCATGGATTCTGTTATATTTTTGCCTGGATTGAAAACCTTGAGAATTAACCCAACATTCACAGTCACTGACATTTATTTCTTCAACTTCAGTGTCGATCGTTCGTTCTGGATCACTTTCTGCCACTTTTTTCAATAGTATCACAATGCATCGCACCTTATTCAATGAGAATCATGTGTGCCACTTGTCAAAGTGGTATTTGGTTGGTATGTCGGTAATTCGTGTTGTCATAACCTAGTCAAATAAGAAATGAACATCTTTTCTGTATTTGTCATTACCTGATTGCACAATTCATTCTGAAGTATTCGTACTGTACTAAAACAAAAATCGTTCACATTCTGTCACTTTCGAGGCTTTTGCAAATAATATGTAAGTACGAAACCCTGCTGCAGAGCGCAAGGCTACACTGAATAATGCTATCTTGGTATATGCATGTATGATGGCATTCGAAACTACAAACTGTACATATTCAGCACCAGTGTGCAATGCATTATCTGCATTAACTTCTGCCGTTCTCGCCATCGTTTGTTTATTACTATGATACTTTGCAGTATTCTGTTTATTCTTGTCGATGCCGGTAATTACAAATCTTAATATTCTTAAAATTATTTCAGTCATTCAATATAAACATGTCAGCACTACCAAAAATGTTCTATGAGTTTTTTTCTACAAGTGTTTTGCCTAAATTATTTGCTACTGCATTGTTATCATCTCCTTCTACCCTCACATTGGACGCAACAAAGTCACTTTCTATACAAAGACAATATTTAGATATACCATTGTAATGTTTATGCGTAAAGATTGTTGAATGGTGATGACAGTATATGGGATGCAATGATGTCCTCTATTACTCACTGATGCATATTTCGTTTCTTGAAAGAATTTATGTAGATACAATATCTGTCATATTTTGATATTTGCTACTTACAAAGACATACAAAATAACACCCATCAAAAAGAGCAACAGGCACATTAATTCCCATCACAAGTGAATTGAATATGCACTCAAAATTTCTTTGTTCGGTAGAAGGCTGATAACACTTCTTTTAGTTTTTATTGCCTTTTTTTTTGGGGGGGGGAGCAAGGTGGCCTCTTCATGTTTTACCTGTTTTACCACCTTCTTAACAGGGTGAGTAGATGTTCCAGGATTGTGGAATTTATGTCTATCAGGTAAGAACACTTCGTGTCCATACCCAACACAAGATGCTTAAGTACTGAATAGCCACAGCCTGTTCACCGAATACTTTATACCACGGGTCGACAACTTATTTTACATAGCTTGTCACTTTGTTCCCGATCAATTACAAAATGAACGAGCGAGTGCCACCAGTAAGAGAGTAACACTGTTAAAATAGAGATTGCTTGGGCTGTCCTTCGAGTGACACACACAATCTCTTGACGTGCCACCCTGTGGCACGCGCGCCTAAGGTTGCAGATCCCTGCTTTACATTTTGCTTAGTGTCTACGTTGTGTTTTTCATTATACTCTGCAGTTTTCATTCATTTATTCTTCTATGACATTATCTTGATTAAATACTATTTTCATCAGATACATCGCAAACAAAGAATCATAGCAGATGATTATTGTATGTATATGCTGGACCAGATCCGTAGACAGGGATTCCTAACAAATAGTTCAGTCTTTTTCAATAATTCACAGAAAAGAAAAAGCAAACTAATCGCTGATCAAATTAGAATGATACTTTATTACTAAAGCACAAGAGAGTAGTAACTTTTATTAATACAGAAAACTCTGCAACTCTTATAACGGAAATGGGTCTGTTTGCAAAGTTCTGTCATCTGACCACTGTACATTTTAGTGATATGAAGGTGACATTTGCAATGGTGGCAGAAAATAAAGAAAAACGATAGTGTAAAATTTTAAGCATATTGATAATTCCATATCTACGTAATGACTTCACAACTTGAATAAAAAATACTAATGTGGAAATATATTGGACCTAGCTTTCTGACGTAAGACCACTGGGGTGAGACTAATGAGGCTAATAAGGACTAACTAGCTAAAGAGGCTAATAAGGACTAATTAGCTAATGAGGCTAATATGTACTAATTATCTAATGAGGCTAATAAGGACTAACCACAACTGCACCACAACAATTGTCCGACTGCAGTTCACAAACTTTTCAGAACTATGCTTGGCTGATACGTAGAGGTTCTGCATACTTTTACATGGGTTGAATCTTCATCGACTTGCCCTATTACACATTATCTTTCCAGGAATGCCCAAATGACAACAAATAGAACTGTCGATTTTGTGTGCAATTTGACTGTACAGAATGTTGACTATATTTTGCTTATCTTTCAGGCGATACAGCAGGTTGAAAGATGTTTCCTTGTAAACTAATTCATCTTTGCTGATAGATGACATATTACGTAATAGTTGATGAAACAAATGAAAAATATTACTTTTGTAATTATGTCAGTAATATCGTTATAAATTCACATGCTCCCTTCTATTCAGTTATGAAAGGACATATTTAGACGATATGTGTGTGCTGTATCATTCATATATATATATATATATATATATATATATATATATATATATATATATATATATATATATATATATATATATATATATATATATATATATATATATATATATATATATATATATATATATATATATATATATATATATATATATATAGACAGATAGATAGGTAGGTAGATAAATATATAGATAGATAGGTAGATAGGTAGGTAGATAGATAGATAGGTAGATTTGACATGCAGATTGTTCCCGACATTTGTTAGCATGACGATTATTTCCCAACACATGTGTTGACATGCATATTATTCGCCACCACCTGTATTGTCATGCATATTATTTCCCACCACATTTGCTGACATACAAAATGTTTCGCACCACATGTGTTGATATGCATATTTTTGGTATTAAATTTTTCATATTCACTTACATTGACAAATTATTACTTGTTCTTTTTCATATAATTATATATACTAGTTTGATATCTTGGTATGTTTATGTGGGTCAATCCTTTTGAATCGATATATTCAGAAATATTCTTCTCTTAAGTATGGTGTTTCATTAAGCAAGGAAGTTGAAGCACGGTTTCGATATTCTTTTACATGTGATAATGAAATCAATAGCGAAGACATAAACAGCAGTACATAAAGCCCTTCAAGTATTGCAGTTTTTAATTACTGTTGGATGAACAGCTCGGGTGACCTAAGTGGCTTGAGCATCCGCGTCGGATGCGGGAGGTAGTGAGTTCTAACCCCTGCCAAGTCATACCAAAAACTTGTACAAATGGTACTAACAGCTGCGCTCAGCGTTAAGAGGTCAATGCTAGGAGTGCTGAAAGAATCAGTTGTAAGCTCAATTATTTATTCTTCATTGTACTAGCCCTATATGGATATATAAAGGATTTTGTCCTGTTGGATTGCTAAATGAATCTTTGGTAATACCTGGAGTTAAGCGAAACACTTTGGCTACATACTAAACTAACGGGGACATGCGACAACCCTATTGATTCTACGCATCCTAGCATTTTTATTGTACACTGTTAAATAGCAGATCTAAGTAACTCGGAAACTAGGTCCCTGTATTACATGTACTGTAATTTACACTAAATAAAAATTATTGTTCTTTATTCATAGAAAAATGTCAACCATGGAATCATATGTCTTTGATCTCGGGTGTAAAGTGTAGTTTCTATTTGTTTAACGAGACTATCCACAACAAGCAATGCTATTTTTATTTATTATTTGACAATATTCTGAACTACACCAGCACGCCACAGCACAGTCGTGGTTATATACCAACACGTCACAGCATAGTTATGTTCAGACACTAACATACTATATAGTACAGCTGTGTTAAGCGGGTTTGCATATTTTACCATAAGATTTATTTGGGTTACGGCAATTTTATTAAGCTGTGTGAGTGAAGTCACCTAAGTCATTGACTTGACTTCACATATGTAGCTAAGCCTGAATTTTGAGTTCAGTTCTTGACAAAATTCTATCCATGCCTAATCGTTGTTGAGGTGGCAAGGGATAGTTTCGTAAATTATTTAGTTATTAATTGACTTCTCTGTCCAATTTCTTAGTTTAATGCTGTGATGCGACTTTTGCAGATATTATTATTTATTAATTTAAGATATAGAACTATTTTTAATAAGGAGTCTCGGGGTTGTAATATTCTTGAAATTGATGTAAAGCACGTTCACCTCCAATAGTCACTTCATGTAGACAGTGAAATACCAATAGTCGGATAGGAAGCAAAGCTAGTCATACATAGCAGTAGACACGTGGGTTTTGGCAAGTAGATTGTCTCAATAACTGAATGGATGACATCTATTTTGAACTGCATTAAGCTGTTTAGTACACAATGTTTTTCAGAATTATCACATAGGAAAAGGGCTTCTGTTTGCACTGTGGCCATCAATTGGTGTCAAAAATGACCTTATGACGTTAAAAATGACATTCGCACGTTAAAAATGACCTTCGAACGTTAAAAATTACCTTCGAACGTTAAAAATGCAAGTGTAAGTTTGGGATTGAGGTGCATAAACTTCCTTTTCTATGAACTGCCATTGACTTCGCTGGTCAAGTGAATATTCTTATGCTTTGTTTGATACCGGTGTCCAAAAATATTATTTTATATGATTTTTTTATATTCGGCAGGCGGATGTGGCAATAAATGTCCACTGAATCTATTGAATTCCAGCCGAAAATTTTAATTCAAATACTCCGTACTATTCAAAGGACGATAAGGCGCCTTTGCAAGCTAAAATTACAGATTTCGATGCAAGTCTGACTTTATGAGGCATTTAATCAGTGATTATACATAATCTTTTTTGGGACCGGCTTTGATACGTCATAAAATAAACATATACGTCTCAATCCAACATAAGATCTTTGTAAGTAAATGGGTCTGCCCGAACAATACAGGACCATGCTAATATAACAATAAATATTTACTTTTATGTCGAAGATTATTAAGATTATTAAGAGGGATGGATTCGTCTTATAACCCAGTAATACTATATGGCGTATGTATGTGTCTGAAATGAAGAAAACCAAAACAAATCGCAGGAAAACTTCAATGTATTAACCTTTTGTTTTCACATGACAGCTAAGGCTTCGCGACTTCAGGCCTCAATGGTCCTAGCAGAATGGCATATCAATCTGCAATTACGATAATGTTTCGAAAACGCCCAGTCTTTTTGTGCTTAACGGACAGAATGTGGGATGGGAGATGTCTAAGATTAGAGACGAAAACAGTTACAGGAAAGCCGAAGAATAAGTATACATTCACTTCAAATCCGATAGCACATTTCTCCTTAAAAAAATGACAAAACAGAATCGTTTAGTTGGTAATCTAGACCGACACAGAAGAATTAAATACAGTCGTAACTGTGATAGCCACTTGCACTTCCAATATGCACTTTTGCACAACACTCTTCAGTAATACACGATTTCATAAAGAACATTCTTTCTCGTTCCCCACTACACTCATAACGGCAAAAGCGAAGGAGAAAGTTTCCTGTTTGCTAATATGGCAAATATAACCCATGCCGCCTTTTCCCCCCAAGTTGGAAAACAAATGGTAAGTTAGCTCAGGAATTTCAACGTTCTTTTGCTTTTCGGAGACAGCACGGCTCCGCAAGTTTATTATTTCTCAAGTGTTTGGTCAACAAATACAGTATACCTTCAATCAAAAGTCAGTCAGAGAATATCCCGACCGGAAAACCATGTTATCCTGGCATAATCGTTCTCAGGGCCAATGTGTGATCTGCAACTTTAGACTCAAATGCACACGGATTTTATTGGCCCTATTTCAAGCATAACATCACACTAGGTTTTTGCAAAAATGAAATCCACCTTGCCTATGAGCGAAGTCAAACTTCTAAGGGTGTATGTATGTTACAACCTACTCTGGCCTACAAGTACTTTTCATAAACTCACAGTGCTGTTTTCGAAAACTCTCACAAACAGGGCCACGCTAGTGTGTCGGCTGCTTGTAATATGGTGTCGTCGTCCGGAGAGCTTTCAGGTATGTAAGAACACCTAGAGCAGCTATGTTTATTTTGACATTTTGCAAATGAATACTTCCCTCCCAAGAAGATATCGTCTGGAAAATTTCCGTGCAAAACTTTTGACGTATGAATCATAAATACTGAGATGAGCTTTATTAAACAGAAAAACCCTTGACGAGATCAGCTGATTTACACAATGTTAACTTAGCGATGCATAAGACCACCTATAGGGAGTCAAGATTTGTATAGTGACTCTTAACATATATTTTAATAGTTATGACACATTGAAGTATAGTTTCTTTTATTTATTACGTTTATTTGCTGTTTTAAACATACACCGAGACCAGAGGAAACCATTCAGAGGGGGAACATAAATGTTTTAAATTATTTTAATTGACAGTACCCGTTTTTTTGAACTTAATTACCTGTCCGATCGCATTCAATTATCGCGTGTTTTGATAGAAACTATGAGGTATGATTTTGTACAGTTCAGGTCGAGAAATATGAAATACACCCTTTGACACACACACTCACACACACACACACACACACACACACACACAAAAGTTCGTAATTAGCTACTTTTGATTTCCATCCTAAGATTTAGCGGAATTAAGTATCGTGTTGGGAGGTAGTCAAGGGATTGTATGAAAGATATGCAAACGAAGTCACTGAAACTATAAATTGTCTTCTCCTAAAAACGATGTGGGTCTCATATCATTAATCTAACACCGACATGTTATGATTTCCCTTACAAAAGAACATTAAATAACCCTCACTGCAGTCAGGTGTCAAAACTACATTGGTAATAAGCAGGGGCCGATATTTAATAGATAACGAATATGAAAAAACTTTGTTCCTGCATTTTAGTAGATTTTTTGTATTTTTTTATGATCTTGTTAAAGTATTATAAGTAATGATGATGGCGTATGGCGATATCAAACGATTATCGAAAACCAGCAACAGTGAGAGCAACTTTATCGGACAGTGGTTCGCAAGATACAGATGCATGTATATTATATACAAAATATAACCAATTGAAACGAAGATATTTTTAATTTTCGAAGATTGGCTGATAATAATCAAGAGAATACAAAAGTGAGCAGTGTACTTTTTTAACCTAAAATTCAATAAATTCAATTTTAGGTTAAAAAAGTTAAGCAAGCATTTAAAACCCTGGCCAGTATAAATCATGAACCATTCCTCTTTACGGCAATTATATAACATGAATATTTGTTTCTCACAGCACAGGCGTTATTCGGAATATCACACGTGTTCTCAATAGACGGCATAGATTATGTATAACATGCGAATAACTTCATCCCATATAATGATTAATTTTATTATATCAACACGTTTTGCAATGTATGGGATTTGTTAAGCAGGAATTAATCCCATCCCAATAACATGTCTTCAATTCCTACGTGCTGCCATTTTATTATTTACGAATCATCTTTAAATAATATGCATACTTGTATTATTAATTACACACGTGCATTTACATAAAAATATAATTCAGTGTGTTTAGTTTTATTGTAGTGGATATAATTCATAAACTTCCAGCAATTACGTTTAAGGTGAATCATAAATATGCCAAAAAATTAAAAAGATTTTCTTTGCATAGAAGCAAATTGGGGGTAAATAATAAGTATAACCAACGATATTTGTACAGCTTAAGTATGAAGTCATATGCTCACATTCATACAACTAAGTTGTTTTGTTCTTTATGGTATAATTGAAACGTTGTTCAGACTTTTCGAGTGAAAAACTATTTACTATCATTTCACATCCACTGTCTTCTACTTTCTTCTTTCGAAGCGGCAATGAACACTTACATCATGCCAAAACTGAATTTATCAGCTTTATTGGTCCTTTGTATCTCAGAGTTACCTGCCTTTGCTAAGTGTATGCGTAACAATTTGGCGGGTGATTTTTTTTTGTTTTGTTTTCTTTGTTTGCTATATGATATTAATTATTGATTACTGTAAGTAAGTTGGACAAATGGATATAAAAATGAATTACTTATGGAATAGTACATCTAGTACACAGGTATGTTAAGGATGCTTTTCTTTAAATTTCTTGCTCAATTTGTCATCATTCTATTATATATTACAGTTCAGTGGAATATGTAATATTCTTAGGAATGAATATTGAATCGATGACAATTGTTTGGGTTCGCAGATCTATCCTAAGCATCAAATTAAACATCTAAAATATTAAGTCGATAAGTAGAAATTTAAAACAAAATGTTTTCTTTGTCTTAAATTGAAATAAAGTAATTTCAGAAACAATGAAGTTCTTCTTTTGGTACAATTGTATGGAAATACATGACATTATTTGTCTACCGACATAGTTCTTCTAACAAATTACAAATTCCTTTATAAATAAATAAAGCTATTCAATATTTGACATGTCACTATGGGAGGATTCCTTTAGTCCTGTAGAAAATTAATTTTCATAAAAGATAAAGACCGAATACGTCACTGGGCAAGCAGGTCCGATGTAACATACGGGCTCTGTCAGAACAACACATATGAACTTCAATAAAGCATTGAATAACCAGGGGAAAGAGTGAACATATTTCCGCACTTGTAGCGAAAAAGTTAGCTTTCCACTGATATTATACCTTTATATCAGCTACAGTCGTGCAAATGTTGCGGGCACTATGCAATCTTTGATGTGTACGTAATTATACTTATATAGTATCTAAATCTTGGAGAGAGAGAGAGAGAGAGAGAGAGAGAGAGCAATTGCGTACTGTAACCAGAGCGAATTATTATTTACAAACCATTTTTAAGTTAAAGTCCCATGTTGATGCAAAAAGACTAGCACATGTTTGAAGCAGTGGGTCCTCAGATTGGTATACACATATAGCAGTGGGTCCTCAGATTGGTATACACATATAGCAGTGTCCTCGGGTTTGTGTACACTTATAACAGTTACCATCCGTCATTAAACACCTTAATAATTTAACAAAACTGACTTGTGCAAGCGTAGATATAACTGTATTTCAAAGGTGAAAGCAGTTCCTGTTTCAAGATTTGTATTGTATGTTTAAACTCTGTCAATGTAAAAACAAAACAAAAATAAAAATAAAAACAAAAGTCAATGCTTTCAAAGGGATATGACCTGGACATCTGCACTAGGTAGCAAGGGCTGGAGGGGGTCAATTGCATCTCACACACCCATCCCCTATATTTTACAAATCCATTGAGTAACACACACGGACACACACACACACACACACACACACACACACACACACAATTTGCAGATGTTGGTTGCACGGTTGAAACAAAGTGAAGGGCTGAAACAAGGTGAAGTGGAAGGACACACGCCGGTAGAGAGATAGAGAGAGAGAGAGAGAGAGAGAGAGAGAGAGCGAGAGAGAGAGAGAGAGAGAGAGAGAGAGAAAACGATGTCTGAACTTGATATTTGTACTGGGGTTATATGATGTTAGAATATCACACTCGAACATGACAGAATATTTAGAATGACATGACAAATGATGTTTGTCGTGTATTATTGATTTAAAATTTAAGCACATGGCAGAACCCAAGATAACTCCTCATTCTGGTGTGTCACTGCAGGTCTGAAACAAACATATATCGCCTCCCATGTGAAAACTTTAAGCCACTCCACAAGCCCCGCCTACAATGACTGGCTAGCTTTCCAGCCGGCATAAAGCATTGATTGGCATATCCTTCTTGTGCCAGAGCGCATCAGAGAACAAGGCAGTAAATAATTTTTCTACAAAACAAATGAAAACGTGGCATATTCCTCAACAAGAGTTGCTGTATGTACGATCTGAAATTTACGTTATGAAAAATAACCCCAGAAAGAAATAAAGAGAGAAATAGAGAGATATAATGAAACATGTCTTCCCGAAAGCTAAAGGTTATTTGCTTCTTGGTAACATTGGCAGACACCTGTTGCTGACATAAATTAATTAACTTGCACTTAAGCGCCTTTAACTCAGTGAGAATAATTTTCTTTAAATGATATTAGCTTTGTATTTTAAGAAAATTTTTCAAAATGTGGAAATGTTAATGCATTTGGTAGTTTGTGTGCTTTATAAATATTGCATTTTACTGATCACTTGACCTTGGTCTGAGTCACTGGCTAGTCAGCTGATAATTTGAAAAGGTTATGACTTAGTGGTACGAGTTGTTTAATTTTTGAAGGACATAATATAAGAAGAAACATACAAATTCAGCTGCACAAAGACGAAATAAACACATCTCCAAAAAAAGGAGACGAAATTTCCTAGGATATTTGCTTTAATTAATAGCTGGAATCACACAATGGGCCTTCGAGACAAATACATACACACTGACGAGGTTTGAGAATGGGGAAACATAAACGAAAACACTGTATCGCTACGAAACGAAAACAAATTTAACTACGAGCTGTTTAACAGAATACGTACCGTATATGGCCATGTACGATTCAGATCAAAATGTACAATGCATAGACATTGAGCTGCCGCCGCATAATCCGCCGGTTGATACGAGCCTATACAATTCATTTTAGAGTAAGCAGTAAAACAAAAGTACCAAAAGAATAGTAAGAAAACACAACCTCCCGCCGGAAGAAAAAAAAACATAGACCATGATTTGCCGGCGCATTATGAGAGGGCAGATTAGGGTCTATGCTGTTTGCAGTTGGACCAGACCTATAAGCTTGCATCAACGTAAAACAGTTTCAGATGAGTCTTAGGGAAAACATTTAATAAATGTACTTTTCCAAGACAATTTAACATGGTGTAGGGGTAAGATAATGTAAATTATGAATCTAACTAACAAGACGATTAGTCATCATATAACAGTTTACCCACCCTCCCATCCCTCAAAAAACCTCTTTCCTCGTGAGGTACATGTTTTTGGATCAAAACCTAGCTTTGTGATTTGCAGATACCACAAGACCAAAGCTATTTTCAAAATTGAAAAGGGAAGAAAGTGTTTACCCATGGCACGTGTGCTTCAGTTAGTTAGAATTTCCGTCCTAGCGCGTCAGACTACTTTGTAAATAAACGAGTGAATGGGACAAAAGGAGAACACACTTTTCATCGAATAGAACAACTGGTCCCGTGGCAGGCCGTTCAACGTTGTTGACCCAAGTTACCCCTTCTTATTAGTTGGGTTTTGGTTTAATACCTAAGTTTTTTGGAGTCTAATTTTTCTGAACGTGTAGTTATCGCATTTAGCCTGCACCAAATCAATTCAGGAATTGCTATGCAAACGTGTTCAGCAATAATTTTAAGTAGAGGCAACGATTTTTCTTTGACATAATTGTTTCTTCTTTCTCACTTTTTCTGGTGATATGTCATGACGCGAATTCAATGGCTAACATCAAAGATGATCATTATAACGAACACACAGTGAATATATCATTTTTAAAATTTTACGGTTATTATGAGGAAATACAATTTTGATCGTAGGTGTTAAGTGAGACTAATACATGTAGTTTGCAACTATACTCACATCGTTATTGCAGTATAAGAATTAAGTAACAAAGATCTCTGGAAGGAAGCTGTAGAAGGTTGCACGTGACCATCTCGCTGGCCATAGTTTGCAATGGGCCGTGCTAGAAATATTTCTCAGAGGTCCAAACCATCCAAAAATCTTTTTTCTTTATTTTTTTACTAGCCAGATCCTAATGGATCCGAAATCTGATGTTTTGTAATTCGCTGTATGCCGCCAATACCATGAAAAAGACTTTAATCTGTCAATCAAGTACTAACGAAAAGGATCAGCAATGGATACAATCAATGTAGTCACAGCAGGATGGTCAGCAATTTCATACAATGTAAAGTTTCTACTGTATTTGGAACCATTTATAGTCGAATTGTCTCCATAAAAATAGAGTGATTTAGAGTGAATCTCAATGTTTCGATTCTGTGTGGATATTATGATTTTTTCTTATCGATAAAAGCAAGTCCAACGAATAAACTGTTGCCCTGTGTCTCTGCTCGGTGTCAAAGTCTTAAGCTGGTACCCGAGCATGCCAATTAGCCCGTTTATCTATGAAACTAATTCCTTTGCACCGGTCTACAATCCGTGTTAGCAAAGTAACTGCAGCTGCATTGTACCGTATTTGAATACAAGCCAATTAATTAATTTGGAAATCGGACATAATCAACTTCTATCTCAGCAGCTTAATCTCATTAAAAGCATAAATGTCCTTCTGACAAATAAAGTTCCAATAGGAGATGAATGAGTTCAAAGTCGGATGAAATGTGTATCAAGAGTCCGCATACGCCAGTGATTAACCATAAGAAATGTGTTCATACTAAGTTCTATCTAGGCCATGTATATGCTGTTGTCGAGGAACTGGAATACGGAATTAAAGATTTTTCCCCTAATAGAACGTGAACTAAACAGGAATACAATCTTTATGGAAGTGATGATAGCGTTTGCCGTATTGCAAAAGTCAGGCTTTTCCAGATATGGAACATTCCAGAAGCACATCCTGAACTAAGAGAGAACTGTTTGCACTTTTAAATTTAATTTTAATTTAATTTTTAATTTTGATTTTATTTGTCGAGAAATTAGCATTACAATTTTAGCATTCTAGTATTACATGAGAATGGAAAAAAAAACAACAAGAGCAACCCGCGAAAAATAAGACATGTGCGATATTTCTAAATTGTAAACAAAATGTTTTAGTTAAGCAGTAGTATTTTCCTTATGAAATCAAACAGACTTACCCATTTAAAACATTTCTTGAAAACATGTTATGCATCCATTTATGGTGAATACATGTCGAGGATTGGCTGGCTTAATTGAATGAATTCCGGCTTACAATGCTGATATCGAAATATATATAACGCTACAAAGGAACGCGATCACATATAATTGTATTCATTTTTACTTTTGTGTAACCACCCCTCATGATCCACATCCCCAGCCTGTGGACTTTTAACCAGGATCCGAAACAATCTTGGTCATTTAATTATGACTGTTAAACGTCATATAAAACACGATACTTCTACCCCAGTCAATGTAAATGAAGTTCAAGTGGAAAGAAAATCAGTGACGGATGGACTAATTCACGGATGGACGCATAATAATACAAACAGTGTCTATCACATGACAATCGCATAAACGCGGATCTAAAAATAAATCCTCCTCCAATTTTCAATAATTATTTTTGTTCTTTTCTGCAGAAAGTACAAGTATTGCTGTTACATATGTATGATGTAAACAACATTGAAATTTGGTAGAGTTGCTTTGAATTTAATGAGAATTTTGTAGAGTGTTAAGAAGTTTGAAAGCAGGATTTTTCATTTGAAATCAAACATTTTCTCTTGGTGTGGGTATGGATCGGGTTTATTGTATAGCAACACTAGTGAAATTTGTATAGTGCAGAGGGCAAGCTGAGTAACGTGTCTGGCTAAACCGATAGGGTGAATCAACCCTCTTAAGAGCAAAGAATACCGAAATAAGGATCGATTTTTCGGAGTATCTTCACCAAACAGTGACGTAGCTTGAAAAGAAAACTCCATGATACACCACTTTATATATTTTTGAGATCCAAAATTCTCTGGTAATTTTAGCGGCACATGCTTTTAATATGAGTTCTACTTATATACTAAGCCAAAAGGAAGTACAGTTCCTCTGAATTGTGTAAATGTTTAGATGAAATTTTTCCCTGTGTACAGCACCCAAACTTATGTTGTCCATTATTATTTTTCTTTTATAGTGTCTCAATTCTTTGGAAATATAACTGTAGTTCGGTATGCTAGTGTTTCACATCTTGATTGTGACGGTAAATAATGTCTCTATGTTTCTGTGTACGTTCATAAGTGTTAGTAGTAGTATTGTGATGGTGGTGATATTGATGTTGAAGTAATAATTATAGACAGTTCCATAAATTGTTAAATATGATGCTACATTCATCATACAGAAACATCGATGAGCAAGCAGTACGTGTATATCGGACAATGTTAGAAAAATGCGTGGTAAAAAATATACAGGTGTGCTTTCTTCAAAGTCGGCAGTAATAGTGAGTTTGAAATGGCCAAGGCGCAGTTTCATACGATTGCTGTACCCCAACTCGGCACAAATGAGGTTTTGGATTTACGGTATATCTTCTTCTTCACATTTTTCCGAAATATGTTAGCTGTACAGTGTAATGGAGCTTAAAATAATTTAGCATTTATACGCTTCTGATTTGGGACCCCCGGGTGACCGAGTGGCATATTGTCAGATCGTGTGTAACTGATAAAGAGTATCGGTGAATCAATCATGACAGTACTATTATGTAAGAAACTAGTTTCAGTAAATTTAAGCGAAATATCAGTCCTCAAGAGACTTGACACGTGTTTTGTTAGAGGAAGTTTTGTAACGTCAAACGTTCTCGGCCAATCATTTCGCCAGTGTTAAGAAAAAGAATGTGCTCCTAAAGCTTGCTAACGATGGAACTGTGTCCAAAGTAAATATGTTCTAGGAGAAGTTCGTTGTGGTCACGTAATGGTCCAACTGAAGTACCAGAGTCTTTATTATGATTTTTTCCCCCACTACTCTCGCTCATCATTCGCAAGTCGGATTACAAAGCATGATGTAAATTGATCATTACCCTATTCACTCCCGTCTCTTGGCATTGTTTTTATATTTATTTTTTGAAAGTTTGTTTGGTACCGTTCAACTCGCGCACCACAAGCTGTTTGTTTTTATGCCACAAGGCGTGAGAGAAACGGATCTGAGTTTTCCCTTACAGTCGGAATATCATCAATGGTTTTATTCTTTATCTTGCAGGAGTGCAGAAGTCGGTTATGGTGATCTTAACGGCTAGTCTGTTAATATGGCATGACGTTTGCAGATTACTGACTCACATATCAAGGTCGAATAGCGCTTGAGAGAATTATTAATCAATATTAAGCTTTTGATGATGAACGATCAGCCATTTATGTTCTTCTCCCTGAAAAAAATGAGATTGCTAATACTGAAAGATATTGGTAGCCATGCTAGTAACTTTTTATGCAGTATCTGTCGGTCTATGTTTCTAGTTATGTATGCTCCTATTTCTTTATCACGCTCCACCCTGTCTCTCGCGCTGTCTGTCTGTAAGTAAGCATGATTACACCTAAAATAGACTCACGGGTTAAAGAGTTATAATTTAGTTCCATTAAATGGCTGCAGGATATTAAATAGTTCTGGGATAACAATTCAACCGAAAACCTCTTTGTCACATGATAGGACACAGTTGAATTTCATTCAATATCCTTCAGTTAATATATACATGTATATAGTGTGTGTGTGTGTGTGTGTGTAATTTTCAAAGAAACTATAGATTTAAATAAACGCTGTACTGGTTTTATACAAAACTGACTACGTAAAGACGTGAAGCCTGCATGAAAGTGGAATCAATATTTATGAGGGAAAACACAATTATATGTAATCTAACATTATTCAGTAACATTCTCTATTGATGTGATTAATATTACTAGAAGATAGTAGGGCACATATCACTAAATAAATAGTGCCCCTCCCCCCCCCCCCAGTGACGTCTCTGGGTCTAACGCCATATTTCAGTCGATAATAGGCTATACATGGCAGCCAGAATATTTCATAGAAGAAGAACCTGTTAAAACCTTAGTGGACCCGCGATCCCTGCGAAGCTACTGGTGCTCGTTGTCTGCGAAAAACTCTTGTTTTGTGCACGCAATAAAATTCAGGCCAAGTGATATCTCCCCGTTTACACCAATTAGTGGTTGTTCGGCGACAGCGAAAAATGAAAATGGTTTCCGGTTCAAAGCAAATATTCCGTGCAATTTATCCATATATAGGATTGTTGTAAAAAATTACGTTAATTTTTTCGGTAATTATTTTCAAAGAATCAGCGACCTTCATTCTTGTAAATAAGGTGTGTAATACAGCACCACAGATCGGCTGGCTTCTTAGCTAATGAAACAGATAGTTGCCTGTGACCATTACCGATTCGACTTTAGGTTAGATTATTCTCAAGGAAAAGAGATGTGTTATTACTTACTGAGTATTCTCAATGTAAAACAATTTTAATAATACTAGTTGACCATATATTACCTTTATCACCGATCACCGACAATTGTCAATAACATTATCAGGACCCGGTTGGCCGAGTGGTCTAAAGCGCCCGCTTTTACCAATCACTGCCATCTCACCTTTGTCAGAGTAAATAAAACGTAAAAACATCCGAAAAATTTAACGTTAAAGGATATCTCAGGTCAATGTTGCAATATCATACAGCTATTGCTAATGGCTCCTGATATGAATTACAAGACGATTAATTAGCACTGTCACTGCCGAAGAGATTGAGAACAAAACTTTTATTTCGTACAGCTTACAACGGAAGGAAACGTCATTTCCGTTTCATCCAGAGCGCTGACATATGAAACTAAAACTTTGAATTGATTGCAGTCATTCAACGCGATACGACCGATGCAAGGACCGTTATAGGCAATAACACGCCCCACCCCCAATAATGAAATTGACGTCTAAAATACCATGCTGTATGATTAGACAATATTGATCACGATATAAATGTAATTTATTGTGCTTAAATTGCTTTTCATGTGGATAATGTTTCAGTTTTACACCTTGGGAGAAAACTGGCATGAAACATTATTTTTTCTTAACTCATTTATAAAGAAAACGGGAAGAACATCTTTGTATTCGAAATTGAGCTTTATATTTCAAATGATTCATGAATTCAAGAAACTTGAAAATTTATCATACCCTGCATAAATGGTTTTTGTGAAGCGAAGGCCGTTCATACAAGGTATGTTTAATCGACTTTCGAAGCCTAACGATTCACGAGTCCTCTGAAATATGACATTCAATTCTGTTTAATTTTTTAAATTACAAACATTGAATTTCATGAAATAAATATCAAAATGATGATAAATATTGTCCTTGTACGTAAGAAGAGCGTATGAATACGTAAGGTTTTTCGTCATGATGTTATGAACTGATCATTCCTTGTTTTCTGAGTCACATGATGCGAATTTTACCTATCAACATGTTAGTTACCAAGGCTTGATGAACATATTTTTTATTTCTCAGAACAACTTTTCTTTCGATATGAACACGAAATCATGGACTGAACCTGAGATCTTTTTATGTTTTGAGATTTTAATTAAGATTTGCAAGTAGTTACCACTATAGGTTTGCGGGAATATATTGAAACTTAAATTGGACAATATCACATTTCGTGGGATTTGTCCACACGTAAGTAAATAATTACTTAAATCTGAATTCGAGTACTTTCAATTTTCATCCTAGTCTATATGTATAGCTAACACACCTACAAGCTGTTTTATGTATGTAAATTCTAAAATCGAGAGTAGAGTTGTTCTGGTGCAGTAAGATATAATTTTACAGAACATGCCGATATTTAGTGGTATAATGAGACAAGGGAGATAGTACCTGATACAAATATACGTTCATAGATGCATTCTTATTAGGAGGTGGGTTACCTTACTGTTAAGTTTATTCATGTCATACATATTTTATTTTGATAATATTCTTTTCATTTAAGTCATTTGGGTTCATGACATTTTAATTCTTTAATTCAGTCGCTGATATGTAGCATGATTTATGTACTTCCTCCATTCACAAATCAAGGTCGAGTTGCCAAGTTCATGTCAACAACTAATTCGGTCAAACTATGCCACGAAATAGTTGAATTGAGGTCATGTTAAAATCACGTGATCCTAGGAGAACATATTTACTATAGATATGTCATAAATGCTTAGTTGTTTGATTGGCCCAATTTTAGAAATATAAAATGCTAACGGTTAAAAATATTTCGTTATACAGAATATTGATTTAGAATTGTTGATTGGATGCGTATATAGTAGCTATATCAAGGAATTAAATACCAAGCGTTTCATTCTTCAGTTATGGTTCAGTTTTGTAAGTGGTACGAGAGAATTCAGATTTATTTATCAACCGATGAAATTGCAGAGTGTAAAACCATGTTTACTAAACAGATAATACCTGCTGAATTTTTGTGAAACATTCAAGGACTTGGACATTTATTCTGTTTTGTTAGATTACGGAGCCATTCAAGGTCATTCGTGACATTCAGTTTTTATTATGTCACCCTTGAAGTCAAACATCGTGGATATGATAATAGTGTTTATTCATTGGTGCTAACACATAAGTACATGAGAACCTTCGTTCGGAATACTTATGGATCGTATATAGATTACTGTGAAATTGATAGTGCATTTAGCAAATATCATAAGAATTCATGCCATACTGTAAGGTTTTTAAAAGTATTCTTTCACCTTGTTTGAGTTTATATTTTATGGAAATAAATTTTATTGGAAATTGAATTCTTATTGGGTTTTATCTCGTCTTGCTATATTGTTATATAATTTAAGCCCCTAGGACGTAAGACTTGCAAACATTTATGTATACTTCCTCAGACATACTTAGAAACTTATTTTAGGTTACAAAAAAGCAACAACAAAACAGACAAAAAAGCAGGAACATTCTGATTACCATGTTCTTTATTATAATTTTAGCAACATACATTCTAATTATAACTAAGATTTTTTTCTTGTAAACATCGTTTTGCACCATCAAGAATGCAATCTTCTATTAGGTAATAATTTGTGTTTTAAGAAAATTCTAACTGTGACCCAGGTCAGATAGAGGAGTATAAATTCTTATTTACCGGAAAAATTCATTATTCCTGCCAAAAAAATTGAAGTAGAAACCAGACTTACTGTTGTGTTCATTATTTCATTTGACCATGTATTTTTATTTATCTAATTTATTTATTTGCTGGTAATACAAAGTACTCATCTAAAATAATATTCTTGGAAACATCGACTTTGATTTATGGCGGTAATAAAAAAAGGATGTATTCTTGGATATTATTATTGTGATTCAACATCATTACTAATAAGGCCATCACAGGCACATCAACAATTTCAGCGTTGAATTTATTCCGGAATACCACTAAACAAAATCAGAACTTTATTCCTTAAGACTTGTTAGAAGTTCTATGTCATTTGAGATTTAATTCACAATACCGTAAGTTATTTTGTTATATTTTCACTTTTTTCTTCTTTTCTTTTTGAGAAATAAATTGTTTGCTGCATTTTACAAAACGTATCCGTTTTCGCACTTTTCTTTTACTTTGTTTAAGACCATATAGTTGTAAAAGACAATAAGAGAGGCTCGTCCTTTGGATACGAATTTTTCTAAAATATTTCAGAAAACTGTTTTTTTTTTCTTGTTGTTGTTGTTGTAAATTTTAAAATAATTTGTTTAAAAGTTTCTAAGTCCCAGGTAATATTTCACAAAAAATGTTATGTGAAACCAGCAAGCTTTTTTAATGTCATCTATTGTGGAGAACATTATTTTAAATCCTACCCAGGAAAGGCAAGATTCCTTGCAAAAGGAGGAATTACTCCAGTTGCCAGACAATATGATCTTTCTGAGGCAAAGTCTTCTTTAACAAAGCAAGAAATAAAAATATGTTGGTCCAGTCTTTGCTAGAAAAGAAATTATGGATTAAAGTGCTTTAGTTTTAATTAGCAAGTCTCCATCTGGCTCTGGCATGAAATTAAAAGAACTGAACTTAAACACAAGATGGAAATAAAATTAAGAAAGATTGAGATTCAGAAAGAAGAAAGTCGATTGGAATTAGATAAAGAAGAAAGAGAGAGGAAATGTAGATACAGAAAGAAGTAAGAGAGATAGAGAGAAACTGAAAGAGGAGATGATAGGCAAATAAAAATGCAAATGCAGTGTGAAAAGGAACAAAGAGAAATGCAGAGATAAAAGAAAGACAGGGAGTTTCAATTCAGATTAAAAGAAATTTAGAGCTGTCAAGTGGAAAGCACTCCCCAACTTTACACGCAAGTTCAGGTTTTGATGTTACCAAAATATTAGTTTAGGATCCCTTTTTAAGGAAAAAGAAGTAGATAAATATTTTCCTCATTTTCTAAAATTGCTGAATATTTGAAATGGCCAAGTGCACTTTGGACTCTCTCATTACAAGGTGCACTTTTTAACAAAGATCGTGACATCGACACTTTCTTGTCAAGTACAGCACAAAGTACTGTTTATGATGTGGTTAAGGAGTATATCGTTGATGAGTTCATACCTGAGGCATAACGAAAAGAGTTTATGAATTGCTGAAAATCAACTGACCAGACCTACGTCGAATTTGCATGGGAAAAAGCACGATATTTTTTTTTATACGTGGTGCTCCTATAAAACGGTTATTAAAGATGATAATAACCTTAGAAAACTCATATTAGTTGAAGAGGTAAAATATTCCATGCATTTTAATATCTAGAATTATCTTGATCAGAAAGGTGGAAACTTTGGAAAAGGCTGTGCTATCAGTTGATGATTAATCCTTAGCTGATAAAGTTTCTTCGTCTGTAGGTCGTCCACTCAGCAATCGTTTGGTTAAAACGATTTCAGTCTAATACGACGAGCAGATCCGAATCACAGTCTTGCACAACTTTTAGAAATCAAGTTTCTGATACGACTGATGAGAAGTCCTTAACTCTTCCTTTGTGCATCTATTGCAAGAAGAAAGGGCACGTTATTTCTGATTGCCACAAATTGAATCAATGTGTAGCAGAATCAAGGCAGACCTATTCCAGATGTTCTTATTTCTAAGAGGTCATGGTGACGGTCATGTATTGAAAACAATACATTAATTTGGTCAAGCAAACTCAAGTCTGACTTTATTATGGAGAATAATGAACCATTCAAATCGAAAGATTCTATATCACTCCTGGACTATTCTGGCAATTCTATCCCTATTAACCGTGTCCGGTACATAGGAAATTCCGTCTTTTATTCTCAGATACTTTGCCTTTTTCCGAGAAGTCTTCTTGTAATGAAAGTGTTCTTATTAAGGCAGTAGAAAACGGTTTTGTTAATGTTCCTATCCATTGTGTAACTTTGTCATCAGACTTTGTGTCAGGACACGTGACAGTCGGAATAGTGTTGTCTTTACCCATCGAGTATATTCATTTATTACTAGTCAATGACCAAGCTGGAGATAAGGTTAAATGTAATCCAGTTGTAACTGACAAGCCTTGTTTGGACTAGAATGTCGATCATATTGAAAAAGAATCCCTGATTTATACCAATCTTTTGAATTTACCAGAGCTATGACAAAGAAAGCTTTTGACAATGATGTTGATCAGGAAATTATTCCTTCAACAGACGTTTGATAAGGTCACTTTTACTTCTCGTTTTCATCAATAAAATAGTATTCATCACAGTGATCCTCTTTTAACTGCTCATTCGCTTTATTCCAATCAAGGTGATAAACGACAATCACTTGTCGTCAAAAAGGAAACAGATCCTGAGATCTCCTGCTTGTTTCAGAGGGCTATTAGTGAAACTGAAGCCACAGAAGTATATGTGTGTTTTTTGTCAAAAATAGGGGATTTACGAGAAAATAAAGACCACCTGCGGTACCTCCTGGTGGTGACGAGTGATCGGCGAATTATCAAACTGTAGTTCCAAAATAGTACAGACAGGGAAATCTTAGTTTGGCCCATGAAACTCTTTCGGTTTGTCCCTTATTGATCAATATGATTTATCACAAGATCTTGAATCACTTTTATTTGCCAAAAATTAAAAATGACGTTTCTAAATGCTTTAAATCTTGTCACACTTGTCCAAGGGAATGAAAACCTAATCAGAAATTACCGAAGGCTCATCTTCAACCTACTCCCGCATTTCACGAACCATTCAGCATAGAAATGGCATCGATCCCTGACCTAAGACCAAGGTAGGCAACTAATACTTGTTGACCATAATGTGTGCGTTAACAAGATTTCCAGAAGCAATTCCTTTGAGAAATACTAAAACTTAAACAATAGCAAAAGCTTTGACAGTTATTTTTACTAAATTTGTCCTGCCCAAATCTGTCCAATCTGATCAAAGGTCAAACTTTAGGTCTGGAAATTTTCCAGCCAGTTATGCATGAATTAGGCATCCACCAATTCGAGTCTTCTGCCTATCACCCTGGAAGCCAACGGGCTTTAGAAAGACTTCATCAATCTTTGAAAAACATTATTTGGTTAAATTGATTTCATACTGGAAAAGATGGTTACAAAGGTGTTAATTTACTGTTCTTTTCCGTTCAGTTCAAGAATCTTCATGATTGAGTCACTTTGAACTAGTTTTTAGACATGCTGTAATAGATCAAAGAAAGCTTTATTGCCTACATCTTTCTTTTTTTTGCGAGGGGAGGCGTCATTTATATTTAAATTTCATTGATTGTTACTTAAATGCTATGGGTAGCACACAATTGTATAGCTGGCCTCGTCCAAAATCTTGACATATTTATAAACAGCATTGTTTACATTTTCTGACTGAAGGATAAATATTAGGATTATCTTGGTCTGGTTAAAAAAACATTGTGTTTACCATTTTCTTTATTATTGTTTTAGTAGCATACCTTCTAATTACAACTACGATTTTATCTTGTAAACTTTTAGAACCTTCGCGAATGAAAATTTTCATCAGGTAATAGTATTATTTGGAAAATACTAATTGTGACTTTGGTTAAGTTAAGGAGTACACAATCTTGTTGACGGGAAAAAAATAATTTCTCCTGCAAAAATGTCCGAAGCATAAATCAGTCTTATTGTTGTATTCAGTTTTTCATTTGGGCAGGAATTATGTATTCAATTATTTATTAACTGGAAATACAAGGCGCACATCTAAAATAAAATTCTTGGAAATAGCGACTTGGATTTATAGTTAAGTCAGACAACAGGACATATTCTTGGATATTATCTTTGTGATTTAACGAAATACTGTTGGCATATCATTACAACTGAGGGCACCATATTCACACCAGTACTTTCAGAGTTGGATTTTTTCCGGAGTACCACTATAGTTATTCATAATTTTATTCTTTAGGACTTGTGCTAGAAATTCCAGGATTATTTGGGATATAATTTGCAATATCAAAAGTTATTTTTTACGTTTCTTTTGCTTTTTATAATCTTGCGAAATAAATTGTTTGCTGAAATTTACAACACTTGTTGGTTTCCGCTCTTTTCTGTTACTTTCTTTGAGACCATAGAGTCGTAACTCTTGTAATTCCAATGAAGTATTGAAATAAATAAACGCTCTCAAGTTATAATTGAACATAACTTAAGCTGATTCTACTGACTGTTGTTTAAGATAGAACAAATTAATTCTCAGGTAAGCCTCCCTCATATAAAAAACCTAAGACACAATTTCAGAACCAGGATGAGGGACACATATTCAATTCCAGATCATTATAACTTGCCAACAAGGTTAGGTCCCTTTGTGCTTAACCAATCAGATATCAGATGACCCATAATTTCTAGGGGGAAACCAATGGCCTGAACTCAAATCTCATCAGTTAATTCGTCAACAAGATTTATTCTCCACCTTCCAAGGTCAAAAGGCCACACACACAGATTTACCAAAGAAAACGGCATTATCTTAAGGTACACAGCTGTAAAAAGAAATGATAAGTAGAAGAAATTAAAATAGATTTAGAATAATATCATGATCAGTCTATGTTTTCAATAACGAGTTGATACTGTCTTTATTAAATATGCAGTTTTATACGTTAATCCTGAGAGTAATTCTTTTTAAGCTGGCAACCAAGAATTTATTCGTATGTGGTGAAGTAGAGAGGATATTAAATCATTGTGCCAGCATTGAGTGTGACAATTGTGATAAAATAAAGTACCGAAATTTGCTTCTTTTAGAATATTTTAAACGATCACACGATTTAAGCTAACTTGGTTTAATTGAAATATATACGTAACATTATATATTCTTAGATAAATTATATCGCGGTCATATTTCAGGAATTGCTAAAGTTGTCAGCAGCGTGTGGCATGTGCTGTTTGTTGTTTTTATAAATTAATCCAAACTTATTTTCTAACAACCGAGAATAGAATGTGTCCTTTTAATGCTACTTTTGCTTGTTTGGTTCTTTGATGTATGTACACTTTGATTTTTAAAGTATGGGATTAATGTGTCACTAGACATTGTCGATGACAGAACTAATATACCGCTGCGTGCAGTCTCTCTGACGTAGCCACGATTACACGGTAGTTAAGTCATTCGACTCGTGACCAGAATGGTGTTAGTTCGATTCACACCACTGAAAAATCGTGGTGTCCTTGGACAATGCATTTTACTTGCCTCGGAACACTACTACCTTTCCCGTGCTGCTACAAACAAACCAAACCCCAGACGTCACTCTGTCTGTCTTATTTAACCTCGCCCACGAGATTTCCATTCAGTTTTCTCACTGAGAGGTTCTGTGTATACTGACTATGACTACCGGGCTTAACAGAAATTCTTACCGTCACACTCTCTGCGCACAATTCTCTCGAAGGGTTTCCGAATTAGAAACTCCTGCTCGGAAGGACCTGGGGTGTTATATCAAAGCGTACTGTCTCCTTTGTTTGTGCATCTTTATCATTTATAGATAAGATGTGTAACTAAGATAAAAACGATGTCTTCATCAAAGACATTCACCTGGAGCCGAAATGCACTTGCAAGTAATGTAGTACGTTCTTGTGTTTTTATTTCTCCTGCGAGCAAAGCATATCTAAACAATAAAGCTATGATATATACGGTTCAAGGAAAAGTTGAACGATGATACAAATTCATTTCTGAACAAAAAAAATCCAAGAGATCACCTCTCAGTTGTATAGGTTTGTCTTTTCTTTAGTTTTCGTATTCCTGTGATTTTAGCATCCTTACTAGATAAATGACATGTTCTGCCTTATTCAATAGATGAATAGATAGACGGATAGATATACTCAACGTTATTTCGATTTCACAGACTAACACTACCTATTTTGATCCACACGAGGGGTGGGGGATTACAGCTTTGTTACGTACTGTACTGTACAGAACCGTATACTTTCGCCAGATTTATCTGCTCCAGACACTTCGCTGATGCCGTCTTTCAACCATGTTAGGTCATTTGTTCAGAAATATGTAGCCAACAGATAGCACCAGGTCCACATATTCATTTCTTTCAATGTAACATAAAATAAGTTTAAAACAGACATCTGAGGTTTTGGAATAGTATCTGAGTGAAAAATAGCACAGACAAAAATTTCAAGCGATTTCATATTTCTCTTTTTATGCGAGTGCAACAAATTGCAACAGAATGATGTCACAGTTGATTTTCGTTAAGCTGAAATATTAAATCAATTTTGTAATTCAATTTTAATCAGCTTTCGTGGCAGTTATAAGGAAATAAATTAATACGAGATAATCATCTTGATTTAAATTTATATATTATTTCTTTAAGAGTAATACGGACTGCAGAACAACAGTTTGTGGGTATTAAAATCTGAGTTGCTATTATTCTCGTTTGAATGTTTTGAGACAAAGACATCTCTTATCGTTGACTTTTTTTCCACAACGGTGCCTGCAAATGTATTGATCTTTAGTTTTGCATAAAGTGTACATGTTCCTTTGGTCTATAAAGCAATAAAAAATATAATAAGCTGTCGTCATATTCTCGCGAAAACGGCAAAATGACATGGATTTGGTAACTCTGTTAGATTTGGATATATTGGCTAAATAAATATGTATAAAAGGTTTACATAAATCTACGACCATGCAGAGAAGACAATAAAAATTAAAGTTTGATCAGCGAGTTCATACCGGGCCAGTTTCATGTGATTATATATTTAATTTATGAAAATGATCAAGCGAACAACAAGAAGAAAAAAATAGTTTAGATCTATAATTTCAAAAATGTCAGGCAAGACACAAAAAAACCAACTCATATTGTATTATAGCGACTGACTAAAGTGGATTTTAAAGTGATTGTGCTTCACTATTTCTTGGTTTGATTTTTGTTGTTTCAAGACACACCAACATAAGTAGGTTATTAAGTGCTGGGGCATTTTAGAGTAAAGTACCTTACCCAAGGACACACCATGCTAGTCGACCCTTGTTGATCCGATGGCAGGATTTCAATCCCCATTCTTGTTTGTGGCCACGAGTCCTGCATGATCTAACCTCCAGCGGTTGCCTCTTTAGATATACAACAGAGAGCACTGTGAATTCTACACCCACGAGACTTCACAATATTGTATGCGTGCATACGTTAACGTCAAAATTGTGCAGAAAATAAAAAATAAAACATGTTATAACAGAATGAATTCATACATGTCCTAAAGGCTAAAATGTGCACGTGACAGAGATCAATGAGCGAGATTTCTGACCAACAAGCGATATAGAGAAAATTGCGTTGTCATTGAGCTTGCGTTCTAATAGGTCAACGTTCTACTTGGCTCATTGGTAAAAAGAAATTAACTGACAGCTGTAGATAGATCAATTAATTCATTCAAATAGTCTTTTTTTCTTCAAAAGGTCTACATTTTAAGTAAAATTTTCCACACTCACTTTGACTTAAATATAATGTCCCTTCAATTTAATATCCGTTTTGGAATAAACACAGCAACAAAAGCTTTGCTCGGTGTCCCATAAGTTTATTGACTGCACTAAAAATATTGAACACGCAAATAGGATCCCGAGCGGTAAAACTCATTCATCCACGCTAGTCCGTCATTATTCCGGCAGACCTGATATTTAAATGTATCGCATGCCAATAGAAAACCATGACGGTATCAGCATGCGGTAAATTCATTACTCATATTCAATGATAACACATATAAAAGCAGAAGATGTTGTTGATGATAATGAAAATAATGATGATGATGATGACGACTTATTATTATTATTATTATTATTATTATTACTATTATAGTACAAATAGCGTCCAGAAATAGAACTGATACGTCAGGTTGCCAGTATTGTTTCCATGGCAACGACAATAACATTACTTTGCATTTTGTTGATGAAGCATGTAATTTATGTAAGTTACTATGCATTATTTAAACACATTGTTTTGCTTTTACTCAGTGGGTCTCTGATTTATGATTCAAACTCAACTCAGGAATGAATCAAATATGTGTGTCTGTTCTTTCAAGCGACAGTTCTTACTTCGACAGCAACATTTCCAGACGCCATGTTTCTATGAGAAAAAAAGTAGACCTTGGTCACATGGGTTGCCACGGTAAATGATCATATCAACATTCAATACGGAAACATATTGATAGCTACAATAATGCAAAGTGAATGAGGACTATTTTAAAGCATATTATGAGCTCTACATTTTGAGTATGGTTTGCTTTTTTATTTTGCTGGCAGCACAACAATTCGTTGCATAGTTTTCTTTTGTTTCTCTTATCCTTAATGGTGTCCTATATAACCAGCTTGATATAGTTTGTACTTATAACATTCTAAGACTTAAACTTTACTTAAAGTGACTATGCAAATAATATAAATAATGTACAGCTGAAAAAAATTAACATTGATAGATTCGTTCTTAGGCTTTTTTCATTTTTGTTTTTGCAATTAACATATATCTGTTGGTTTGAAAATTACTGCCATTTGTACGATTGCAAATATTATTTACATATAAAATGTTCGTAAATCTTGGTGGAAAAACAACTCGGCAAAGAATGAATAAATTCAATGTTCCAAAAGTTAGAGTAAAAGGAATCGACCCATGAGTTATACAACTTACAGTTCTTGTGAGATGGAATAATTACGTCAGCACGCGTGACAATGTCAAAGCTTTTAGACTAATCTGTGACTTCTGTGACTGAGTTTCTTCGACTGATCCCCTATCCCTCCTTCTTCTGATAAAATTACAACATATCAATTAGAACAAGCTCTATTAACAGACTCTTTAAGCATTAATCCGTCTTAAATACACGATAAATCTTCGATGTGGCGGTGGACAATC
Source organism: Sinohyriopsis cumingii (assembly GCA_028554795.2). Classification (NCBI taxonomy): domain Eukaryota; kingdom Metazoa; phylum Mollusca; class Bivalvia; order Unionida; family Unionidae; genus Sinohyriopsis; species Sinohyriopsis cumingii. Next base: position 36,729,114 of record CM068827.1, read on the forward strand.
TTGATTGATGTGGCTTTACGATTCTCCTCAATATTTTCGAACTTTAGCTTTCCCTTTTGCACTAACTTTCCGTGTAGCAAGGAGTCAGGTGTAGCCTGGGACCGTAAACGCCATCTTTTGCTTTGTTTGCTTATATGTATCCTCTTTTGCTTGCCTGCGTTGTAACTCGTAAATCGTGATGATGCATACATCAAACATATCCGCACTTATACTAAATTATTGGTTTTTCGTGCAATGTTCAGAGCACTGATGAAAAAAAGAGAAGAAACCCCAAAAGAATAAAATCTTCACCTGGAAATCGCTACACTATTTTTTAAACACTTTAAGAGCATTTTACATTCAAGTTGTTTAAATGTCTACGAAATAGACATATTCAAAATTGCTCACTGCCAACTATTATCCTAAGCACAACATTTTTAATCGCTTGACGGACTTTGACCCAAACAATAAATAACCGGGAATACAGTTTCTCACATTATAACTTTAATTTCTAAAGAATAAATCGATCTAGCATTCCGATTGCCATGCAAAGTGAAAATAGCGGGCAAAAACATATTCTATGGCATAATAAGGGATGCTGGGCACAACTTTGTGGTAAATTTCCTTTCATATTAGCTGGTTCTTTTTATACAAATCATTCCAAAAAAAATCATCAACTTCAAAGACTTCAACACCATGAGAAATGTCATGTAGGCTATGATGTACTTTGAGAATGAATATTGTACACGGCGAATGAACCACGATACTCAAATAATACAAATATTTGTTATTCAAATTTAGCTTCGATAACTCAGATGAGCGTTTTCACGTTCACTTGACGGTGTAAGGGTAATGGTGACACGACAGTGTAAGGGGTAATGGCGACATGACAGTGTAAGGGGAATGGCGACATGACCGTGTAAGGGAAATGGCGATATGACAGTGTAAGGATAATGGCGACATGACAGCGTAAGGGGAATGGCGACATGACAGTGTAAAGGGAATGGTGACATGACAATGTAAGGGGAATGTCGACATGGCAGTGTAAGGGGAATGGTGACATGACAATGTAAGGGGAATGGCGACATGACAGTATAAGGGGAACGGCGACATGACAGTGCAAGAGGAATGGTGACATGACAGTGTAAGGAGAATGGCGACGTGACAGTGTAAGGGGAATGGTGACATGACCGTTTAAGGGTAATGGTGACATGACAGTGTAAGGGTGATGGCGACATGACAGTCTAAGGGAAATGGCGACATGACAGTGTAAGGAGAATGGCGACGTGACAGTGTAAGGAGAATGGCGACGTGACACTGTAAGGGAAATGGCGACATGGCAGTGTAAGGGGAATGGTGACATGACAATGTAAGGGGAATGGCGACATGACAGTGTAAGGGGAACGGCGACATGACAGTGCAAGAGGAATGGTGACATGACAGTGTAAGGAGAATGGCGACGTGGCAGTGTAAGGGGAATAGTGACATGACAGTGTAAGGAGAATGGCGAGAAGACAGTGTAAGGGGAATGGTGACATGACCGTTTAAGGGTAATGGTGACATGACAGTGTAAGGGTGATGGCGACATGACAGTGTAGGGGGAATGGCAACGTGACAGTGTAAGAGGAATGGTGAAATGACCGTATAAGGGGAATGGCGACGTGACAGTTTAATGGGAATGGCGATGTGACCGTGTAAGGGGAATGGAGACATGACAGTGTAAGGGAATTGGGGACGTGGCAGTGTAAGGGGAATGGCGACTTGACAGTGTAAGGGGAATGGTGACATGACCGCATAAGGGAAATGGCGACATGAGTGTAATGGGAATGGCGACGTGACAGTGTAAAGGGAATGGAGACATGACAGTGTAAGGAGAATGGCGACGTGACAGTGTAAGGAGAATGGCGACGTGACAGTTTAAGGGAAATGGCGACATGGCAGTGTAAGGGGAATGGCGACATGACACTGTAAGGGGAATGGTGACATGACAGTGTAAGGAGAATAGCGACGTGACAGTGTAAGGGGAATGGTGACATGACAGTGTAAGGAGAATGGCGACGTGACAGTGTAAGGGGAATGGTGACATGACCGTTTAAGGGTAATGGTGACATGACAGTGTAAGGGTGATGGCGACATGACACTGTAAAGGGAATGGTGACAGGACAGTGTAAGGAATATGGCGACGTGACAGTTTAAGGGGAATGGCGACGTGACAGCGTAAGGGGCATGGTGACATGACAGTGTAAGGGGAATGGCGACGTGACAGTGTAAGGGTCATGGTGACATGACAGTGTAAGGGGAATGACGACGTGACAGTGTAAGGGAATTGGCGACATGGCAGTGTAAGGGGAATGGTGACATGACAGTGTAAGAGGAATGGCGAATGACAGTATAAGGGGAATGGGGACATGACACTGTAAGGGGAATGGTGACATGACAGTGTAAGGAGAATGGCGACGTGACAGTGTAAGGGGAATGGTGACATGACAGTGTAAGGAGAATGGCGACGTGACAGTGTAAGGGGAATGGTGACATGACCGTTTAAGGGTAATGGTGACATGACAGTGTAAGGGTGATGGCGACATGACACTGTAAGGGGAATGGTGACAGGACAGTGTAAGGAGAATCGCGACATGACAGTTTAAGGGGAATGGCGACGTGACAGTGTAAGGGGCATGGTGACATGACAGTGTAAGGGGAATGACGACTTGACAGTGTAAGGGGAATGGTGACATGACAGTGTAATGGGAATGACGACTTGACAGTGTAAGGAGAATGGTGACATGACAGTGTAAGGGGAATGGCGACGTGACAGTGTAAGGGGAATGGTGACATGACAGTGTAAGGGGAATGACGACTTGACAGTGTAAGGAGAATGGTGACATGACAGTATAAGGGGAATGGCGACGTGACAGTGTAAGGGGAATGGTGACATGACAGTGTAAGGGGAATGGTGACATGACAGTTTAATGGGAATGGCGACATGACAGTGTAATGGGAATGGCGACGTCACAGTGTAAGGGGAATGGCGACATGACAGCGTAGGGGGAATGGCGACGTGACAATGTAAGGGGAATCGTGACATGACCGTGTAAGGGGAATGGAGACATAACAGTGTAAGGGGAATGGCGACATGACATTGACATGAGAATGTAAGGGGAATGGCGACATGACAGTGTAAGGGGAATGGAGACATATCAAACTAACAGAGATTAAAACCTAGATCATCAACCTGGCCATACTATAATAAAGAGAAACAGGCCTTACCACGAAAAGGGTTAGGTACTGTAGGAGTCAATTTCGGCCTATATTCAGATCCAGATGAAACTTATACATGTATATGCAAAATATGTCCCTCTCTCTTCCTTAAATATTAATCTGATTTTTAGCAAGGACCGTTTTTAATACAGAAGATTGACAATTAAATTGTCTATGGTTTTCTTCTCCATTGTGATACCTATATTCGTTAGTTATACATATGCAGGCTAAAAATCTATTGACACGCATAATGCTAGAACATGAAAATCTCTTGACACGCATAATGCCAGAACATAAAAATCTATTGACACGCTTAATGACTTGCCAAAACACAAAAATCCTAAATTGTGCATTGGCAGGCAATATTCATAAATGTCTATGACAAGACTGGTAAAACTTGATTTTTATTTTAAAAGAATGTATGAATGATATATATATTTCCATTAGGTTCGTTTGATTACCTCTGACGCATATTTTCGTTTTTATTTAAAACCTTTCGCGCATGCATATGTTTAGAGCTGACGTTTTGTCGTATTCTTGTATTTGTTGTTTATTACGCCACAAAAACGTTGTGCATGCACTTTGTACATGTTGATACTGTGTATAGAGAAGAACTAACAATGTTCTAAACGTCAGCTAGGATAGCTGTTTTGTTTAAGCATCGTTCAGAGGGAAAAATTAGTTTGTGTTATTAATAATTCGAACAAAAATATTCCTTACGATGAGTTTTGATTCAAACATTTTATATATTTCTATAAAGTTTATGAGAGAGAGAGAGAGAGAGAGAGAGAGAGAGAGAGAGAGAGAGAGAGAGAGAGTACAATATATATATATATAATCTATACAGCGTGTGACGCAGACGTTCAATATACATAACATTGTTTTATTACTTCACCGACCGAGAATATCAGTTTTGATACATGTATAGAGAAGACGATGAGAGAACAGGCAAATTGATGTCCTCAGTGGATGGAATGAGAAAATAAATAATACAGTAAGACAGATTAATACACCTGGATTTGTTCCAGAATGCATTGCTCCTCCTATGCAGATCTGACGTCACTGACGTCATTACTGGGGAATACCCAATTAGAAATGAATATTATCTCGTTATTTTCTTTTTAATTCATCGTATTTATCTCTTAAGCTCATGTGTATTCGGTGATTAATGTAATCAAAAAATGGCTCTATATTTCGTTTTTGTGTGTAAAATCGTGCATTATTATTGCATTCATTTAAAAGATGGCCCATTATAAACGGCATGTAAGCATATAACTAGTCCTTGACAAGATGCCGATATAACTAGTCCTTGACAAGATGCCGATATAACTAGTCCTTGACAAGATGCCGATATAACTAGTCCTTGACAAGATGCCGATATAACTAGTCCTTGACAAGATGCCGATATAACTAGTCCTTGACAAGATGCCGATATAACTAGTCCTTGACAAGACATATAGCAATTTTATATTAATGTTAAAATGAACATTTAAACAGGAAAATCGTCAAAAATTCTGATGTGAAGAATGTCCAAAATGTTTTATATGTGCATCAATATGGATGTCATGCATAAGAAGAATTTATATACATTCACGCGCTCGTACACGCAAAGAGCCAAGGAACATCGAGACTTTTAAAAAGAGATTTTTCACTCAAGGATACCACTATACCACTTAAGTTCTTAAAATCGTAACAAAATTACTATATATAGACAGCTTGTTGCAGTGTGCGGTTCTTTTGGGTAAGATCAATTATATCACAAAATTCTTCGATAATTAATGTATTCGGATCATTTTCTCGGTTTTATTGTCAGCTGTAGATAGAAATGAGCTCTTCCTCAGAAAATATTGTGAAGTTGTGTATTGTCGTAATTCATCTAATGGAAAACAATGAATAATAATAATACTTACAAATACTGCATTTTTAAATTTGTTCAATGTTGATTTAAGTGCTTTTGTAGTTGCACGTGTGTATTTACATTATAATTTCATAATCTGAACAGATTTGTCACAGTTTTAGATTGTAAATTCATACAAGGGTCGATTAGTCTACAAAATGAATTTTAACAACCATTGCTATTTAAAGAGATCACGATAAGGAAAAGATACACTGCATTATTAAGTCTATAATTATAGTCTATAATTATTCCATAATCTTTAAGATGTTGTTAGTAAAGTGATACCACAAACTACTTGTTGTTGTTGTTGTTGTTGTGGGTCGACTTCCTTCCTCTTCAGCATTTAACTATAATCATCCCAATGCTCAGAATGTCCCAGATCAGAAAAAAAAAATACAAAGGGCAGGCAACATTTGAATGACAATTATTTTAATTTTTTTTAAAAAAAGAGGCCAAAAAGGCATTTTTTTTAATACTTTGTACTTGAACTGATTGGTCCATATGGCGAGGGACACACGGGGCGAACTAAAAGAAAAACGGTTTGTTTTTATGTCTTTTCGTTAAGGTGGAGCGCAAACGAGAATACGTTTTAAACTTGCATACGTGTCAGATGGTTTTAAAATCATGCCTTATGTCCAAAAATAAAACGTTCTCAATTGCACTGGTAGTTGTTTTTAGGTCTTTAGAAGATGCAAAAGTATGGGGAAATTTGCGGATTTGTTTCGATCATATGCTAATTTACTTAGAGACAAAAAGAAATGTTTATTTCACGGTGTTTCACTCTACCATATGCATGAATGTTACAGTAGACATTTAGTCATTGTGGTGTATGTACAATTATGTCATGCGTTCAATGTAACAGAAAGTCAGTTAGTATTTGACTATTGTAGAGATGCAATATTAACGCTGACGGAACTAAATTTTATCTTTTACCACATGGTTCTCATGCGGCAACCAAAACGATATTTTCGAAACGAGGTTACTTACTCTTACCATTATATTCTTTAAAAAAATAGAATTTGGTTGCCGCATGTGGATCACCATTTTAAAACAGGCCCAGTTTTAGCACGAAATGGTTATTTTATGGCTAACGTGACTTAATAAACACGTGCCTATAACTTGATATCAAGGAATTAAGGAAATGATTTGCAATTTTAAGTTTTACAAATCTTCATACAGTTTTTGACATGGCATGAGCTCATCAAACTTATTTGAAAATCTTTGAATTTTCGGACCAAAAAGAGGTCTTATAGCACCTACCCCTTTTCTTAAAAACACGAATATTGCTAAATTTTTCTTCATAAATAATGAAAATATACAAATTTAATAGACACGATTATCCATAGTCAAGTCGAGTAAAATATTAAGATATGCTCCATGTGATAAAACATTTAAATGATCAATGAGCAATACGTTTCGTCTTTTTCTTCGAATTTAAAAAAAATAACTATTAGAGAAAATGTTTTTAAAAAATTTAATTAATGCCTTCTAATTGAGAGATACACTAGATCAATTTTTTTTAAAATATGGATTACAGAAACAGAATTGAATAGTAAACTTTATCATACTTTGTTAAGACACTAGCTATGCAGTATTAATTGGTTACGTGGTGCATTAAAATATGGCAGTTTTCCTAGAAAAAGAGTTAAAACCCATGACAACCTTACTAGACTCCATATCAGTGAGGCTTAATTGAGACAGTTCCTTAGAAAAAGAGTTAAAACCCAGAACAAATTCTACTACACTCCATATCAGTGAGTCTTAATTCAGAGAATTCCTTAGAAAAAGAGTTAAAACCCGGGACAATTCTACGTGACTCCATTCCAGTGAGACTTAGTTAAGACAATTGCATAGAAAACGAGTTAAAATCCCAGGACAACTTCTACGTGACACCATATCAGTGAGACTCGATTCACACACTTCCGTATACATTGAGTTAAAAGCCAGGACAACTTCTACTCGACTCATATCAGTGAGACTTAATTAAGACAATTCCAAAGAAAACGAGTTAAAATCCCAGGACAACTTCTACTAGACTCCATATCAGTGAGATTCTTACTTCAGACAATTCCTTTTACAAAGAGTTAACACCCAGGAGAAGTCTTAATAGATTCTATATCAACGAGGCCTAAATTCAGACAATTTCTAACACAAAGAATTAAAACCCAGGACAACTTCTACTAGACTCCATATCGGCGAGGCTTAATTAAGACAATTCCTTTTACACACAGTTAAAACCCAGAAGAAGTCTTAATAGATTCTATATCAACGAGGCCTAATTCAGACAAAATATTACACAAAGAATTAAAACCCAAGACAACTCCTACTAGACTCCATATCAGTGAGGCTTAATTAAGACAATTCCTTTTACAAAGAGTTAACACCTATTAGAACTCTGAATAGCCTCCATATCACTGAGGGCTAATTAAGACAATGCCTTACACAAAGAGTTAAAACCCAGGACAACTCTTACTAAACTCAATATAAATGAGACTTAACAAATAATAAAGCCATCATCTTTACTGCCTTTGTACTAAAAACACGACTATTCATCTAGCATCGATCACTGTTACAACTAATAACTTTCCGCATATAGATAAGCATCCTTATTAGAGATGCAGGTTCTAGTCGCATGAATAAGAATGTTCCCATATTGTTTCATACCCTACTAACACAGGGCAAGTGCAAAATAAGGCTCTTGAAATAAAACGTATCGACATCACCAACACTTGATTGTCCCTGTGGGTTCTATACCACACGTTTACTTTCTACTCCATGCGTACTACTTCTAACGCAAACGAAATGGTATAGAAATATGATCCATCAACTCCCAATTCACCCAGTTTATATGACTCCTACGGGTCCCACACTGGACTTAAATACTCTCTGCAGCTGATACATGTGCTGTGTGAAATCCGATAACATAAAGGACTCCCAAAATCATGATAAACTATTTCACGATAAATCCTGTCGATATGGCTACAAAAAAAGCATCTTATTACAACATACGTTGTACATTTTTATTTATGTAGTTATGATGTATATTTAGTTAATGTTTATTCGCAACATCATGAAAATCCTTCTCTCTCTCTCTCTCTCTCTCTCTCTCTCTCTCTCTCTATATATATATATATATATATATATATATATATATATATATATATATATATATATATATATATATTGGTTACAAGATTATGCTCTTAAAAAAAGTAACAGAAAAGACTGAAAGGCAACAAGCTTTGTAAAGTTCAACAAATAGTGTATTTTCCTAGAATACAAAGTGAAAATGAGAAAAAGGAACTTTCGGTGTTGCAATTTAAATACCAGCGTAATCCAATAATTACAGACAATGGTCCCAAGTAATTTAACGTCCTGAATAAATTTTAGTAGAAGTACAGAATAAATCCAAAAACTGAAGGTGATGATGTGTCTGTGGCAGCTTACAAAGTGTTGATGTGTCATCAGTCTTTTGTTGAATCACAGTTATATAATTCTTGGTTTGAATTCATTATAAATTCCAATGAATATCTCTATCCAAGAATTTTTCAGAGCGCTATTGTATTTCCAGATAATATAATCACTTGAATTATATAATTTGCAGAAATAAAATATCCACCCAAAAAAATGAAATACTGGAGAAAACATATAATACCACTTAAAAATGCTATATCTTAATTGGCGACTGAACAAAAATCATCTCTGTTACAAGACTATGTAGTTCTCTACTTGACCTCAGGTCACGATTAGGATTTTCTATTAAAAAAACTATTACCTAATGAAAAATAACCTTCCAGAATGATCCTGATGTTTACAAAAAAAAAAAAAAAAACATAACCTAGATTATGTAAAATACATTAAGGAAATTCAGAAACCTTGACTTAGACCGAAATAAACATATTTACTTCTATTAATAATAGTTCTGCTTTTAAACCCATACACATAGAGAAATAACTACGTATTATTTGTTTACACAAGAAAATAAAAGGCAATTCCGATCAAGCAGAAATGAACTCAGTTTTGGACAAGGTCAAGTCCAACTTACAATGTTACGTTACAATAGCAGAAATGAACTCAGTTTTGGACAAGGTCAAGTCCAACTTACAATGTTACGTTACAATAGCAGAAATGAACTCAGTTTTGGACAAGGTCAAGTCCAACTTACAATGTTACGTTACAATAGCAGAAATGAACTCAGTTTTGGTCAAGGTCAAGTCCAACTTACAATGTTACGTTACAATAGCATGCAATCAAATAGTAGAATAAACTAACAATCAAAGCAGACTAAATACACATAACAATATCTTAAAGAAAGCCAAAAAGCCTGAGTTCCGACAAGGAACACATACCTTCTTTTACCTTATCCAATCAGGATTACTACTTTACCCTTCGAAATAATATTAGTCCCATAGAAGTCAACACATTCTTTCTAGTCCGCCTTTAATAATAACTAGTCTGGAAAATGTAATTTTGAGACACCTTTTCAAAATGGACCACAACTTCCGATGCATCTTCTCTAGTTTGTCTCCGTTCTTGTCACTTTATGACCTCTGGTTACCAATGCACTCTTCTCTGGTTGAACCATTACATGAACGAGCCGCTAATTGAAACTCAGTTCATGCCCCGAGCAGAACATAATAATTATTACAAGTTGCCAAGCTTGAGCTATTCTGTTCAATAGATCAAACTTAATTTTTACGTGTCACGCTGCGCTGATACAAAAACAATGCACTAATAAATCTCTATAAAATTGTGCACCATTACAAAACAACATTGTGTGTCTCTATTGATGTAGTGGATGATTGGATGATACAAGGCCTTAGTTAGGATGGGGGTAACTAGTTTTCTTTCTCCTGCATCCCAACATTTTTGCTTTCATAATTATTTTCTCTTTGCTTGCGAAGTGTTTCAGAAAGATAGAAAATGTGCGGATCTAGTGCATTGAAAGTTTGTTTTCAGAACTCGCACTAATTTAAAGAAAATCGTCATACTAAATCTGAATTTAGCTTCAGCAACGAGCTGCTGAACTTAATTGAAGTGCGAGTACCATCGGTATATATTTAAAAAAATGTATTGTGTATTTCGCCTTGAATAAACTAAATTCAATCGATCACACGTTCTGCTCTTTATGCCAATACGATTGAAGTTGGGTAAACGGCGTTTGCAGTAATTGTCTAATCCCTGTCGCTAGTTGTACATTATTAGAATGATTACATTTAGCTGCTGTCTAAAATATAGGCACGATACGATATAGCTGTTAGACTCACGGTGCCAATGATACATAAAAATGGGAACTAGTTTAGAAATGGGTGAAGATAAAATAGGGTAGATATGGGTTTGGCTGGCCAGGATTGGTTGATAGTAAATGTTAGATTTTAGTAAAAACAATATTTTGAGAGCTTATCCTTGTTGTTACCGAAGGAAAACAAATGGAATTGATGGAATTGAAGTCTTTCTTTTAGAACCTTTAATTTAGAAAATTCGTTACTGAAATTAGCACCTGACTCTTTGGTGCGGAATTGAAAGCATATTTTTCAAGCACGTGTAGATCCAGACAATGCGGCAGCTCAAAAACAAAAACGGTTTTCTCTTCACGTAAGCTGTCATCAAGGATTTGTCTGTACTGCTAAATATATGTTTGATTGATGAGCATTCAAAAGTTTACAGTTAATAAATTTTTCATATCACAGTGTTTTCATAGGTTTACTATTGGAAGAGAATTAGTACAGTGGGGCATTTATTACAGAAGAAACGATGAAGGCCGGATGCACTTCGCTAGATGGAAGGTTCCGCTGCCTATGTTTTGTCTTGTTTTTTTTTCTCTGTCCGTCCATTACACGAAATGCTAATATTGATATCACATCTTCTCTCTCAGTGACATTATGAATTTTCGAACATTTACAAAAATATGTTGTAAGTACTTTTCAGCCAAATACAGCGTGACATATCAATATGTTTACGGGAATAGTCAGCTTCTGCAAGGTAAACGCTGTAACAATGGACGCATTTCATTGATTTTATTGAAACGAAATGGCGCCACGGAACAGAAAAATATAGGCTGACTTTATGACTAAAACAAATCGTTCTTTATTATTTCATATTACGCATTATGTTCAACACAAAGCACGTACATCTCGACACAATAACACAAACTGTCGAAGAAAAACTTAGCACAGACATATACTGTACAAGAACTGTACAAGAACCTACACAAACGAATTTCTCTAATACCCCAGTTGCAATAATATAGCACAGACGAAACAGTATAAAGACCATACGTGTCAGAGCAAAACATATCGGGTCCAGATTGCAAAAAACTTGAATTATGCATGTTTTCTGTCTAATCGCCTTGTAAAAAGAGGATGCAGAGATATATGTTATTTGTTAAAACTAAGTTTTGATTTATATCCACATTTAATGTATGATTCTAGCGGCAACAAAAGAAAGCATACTTTGTTTATCCTAGTTTCCCAGTTGTGGGCGATGACTTGATATAAACGAATAGTTGTATATGCATGATGCAATACTAACTAAAATCAACAGGTATTTTTGATGATTGTCTACGTCATTGAGTGATCTATCCTTAGAAAGAAGTACGGAGGCATGCATGCGCGCTTGCTGTGGAACAAGAGTTGATAAAAACAAAGATGAGGAAATAATCCGAAATACCATGATCTGCAATATATCTTTGAATCCAGTCTGGAAAAAGTTGACTGACTCTCAAAGATGCACTGAAGAGATGTTTCTACTAAGAGTTTAAATCTCTCTCTCTCTCTCTCTCTCTCTCATTGACGCTATGACGTTTGATTCGTGAAGACTGGCCGATTCATTTACTTGTGCCTACGTCCAACACCACCGCTGCAGTGATATGTATTTAGTGCTTTAACAACTGTGATTTGTGCGTACACTGAAAAAAAAAAAACAGCCTCGAAAACAACCGGTCATAGTGAACCATAGTTCATTATAATCAGCCTTGTTCTTTAATTTCGTCTAACATTCCAAATGTTTATAGTCAGCCTGTTATTGAAAACATGTGCATCGTTTGTAATAATGCATCAAAATCTGTCACTGAATGGCATTTAGATATAATATAATGCTCGCAAGTTCCATTAGTATGCCATACTATTACACACTCCAGTCATAGCCCTCCACACTCTTAAACAAACAATACAGAACGCATTTAGACATTCAACGCACAAATTAATTTTTGTAAAAAAACTCACGCCCAAATACATATCCTTGCAACCCTTGTTTTTAATATTAGGAGATAATCCTTAATCTCCTCATCTCAAGGCATTGTCTCTCTAGTTAGAAGTTACACAACCCTATCAAGAATTTCCTATTCTTATTTGGTACCACTCTTCGCAATATAATACCTTCCTCCGTCAGATATTCCCAACATTTATTAGCATTCTTTGTAAGGTTCTATTTCTGAGGAGCGGTAATCTGCGCTGACAGCTGTAATATCACATCCCTAAAAATGCAGACTAGTGTTATTATAATAACATAATTTGCTTTCAATAGTCCTGCACGTATGTATGTTTTATTTATATGTTTTTGGCTGTGCTTTTGTGTATCATGCTTGTGCGCTGCTTGTGTAAATGCGTGCGTACTGTGTGCTTATTAGGTGTGGAGGTGTATGATTGGTTTGTGTGGTGGTATGGAATACGAATGTAATTTGAGATCATGTTATTGTATATAAAATTATATGCAATGTACATATTCAATAAAGTTTGTTCTGTACATGTAAATTTGTTCAGGCTACTCTGCACCATCGCGGTAAGTAAGCGCCTATGATGATTGATTAACTATCCAATTGTGATCCCTACGCCAACCAGATGGGTGGACACGTAATGTATGTAAGAATCCAACAAAATAGTTCAAAGTCCTTGAACCATTTTCTTTGTTTATTTTCATGATTTGTTGAAGTGAATCTAATGTATGTCTTCATTGTCATTTAATAGAGGAAAACTTTTGTAAAAATCTGCAACATGTCGTTTAGCAAAAGCTAAACTTTCAAATGTACACTGGAGCACTTCCGTTGTCAAGTTTTGATTTTCGAATATTCGCAGTGTTTTGCACGTTCTCCGTCTCTTGAATTATTTGGTAAGACAATTTAGCAAGTAGTCCATAATCCCATTATGTCTAACAGGAATGATAGGTTTTGAAAAGCACCGGAAAGTATGAGGTTTGACTTTGATCCTCACCAATCGGAATATAGTTTGGCTTTTTCCGTCAAATCGAGAATGAAACCTCGGATGTAATTGGCCTCCATTGAGTATTGTATTTGGAACTACTTTTGTTAACATGTGATAATATTGTGGGGGATCACCAAACCAATCACGAGGATGCTTAGTACATACCTATCAATTATCTATCACAGAAAAAGCCCGAATTTTACAGTCATTTCCTACAAGCAGGAAAACGAGACAATCGTTTTCATATTCTGTATACTCTCAAAAGATGTCGGAACTACTTTATCCTCGAGATTTCCTTTTAACAGTAGCAGCACCTTTCGTTCTAAATAAAATATCTGAATGGTCAAATATATAATTTTGTCAATAGAAAAATAAGAAAACTTTTATTCATTTTAAGTATTTAATATAGTCAAAAGGTTCTTATGAAACAAGATCCCATTCGGAAAACGCGTACTAAAACATCGCTACAGGATACAATCCATTTACGGAATCTCATAGTTGATAACATTGGTGACTTTCCATCATAATGAACTTGAAATAATAAGTAAAATTAATCGGTATATAAAAAAATCAGTATCACAGTAATGCGATTTTTATTGCTAGATCACGTGAAGCGTCTCGTCATCTCAGCAGTGATTGCTGGCGAGATATGACAACTTTGAACGCCAATATCTAAAATATGATGGACCGAGTTCCATTAAATTTTAAACTCAATGCCTTAGGCACTATCATAAACGCATTACCATGAGCACTATCATAAATTCAGTGCCATGAGTACTGGCCTAGAGCACTGTCATAAACTCAGTGTCATTAATACAACCATAAACTCAGTGTCATGAGTACTCATAAACGCAGGACCATGAGTACTATCATAAACTCAGTGTGATGAGTACTGTCTTAAACTCAGATCCACAAATAATATCATAAACTCATTGCTATGCGTACTATCAATAATTTATTAGCATGAGCACTATTTTAAACTCAGTGCCATGAGCACTGGCCAAGAGCACTCTTATAAACTCAGTGCCATTAATACTACCATAAACTCAGTGACATGAGTAATATCATAAAACTCCGTGCCATGAGTAAAATCATAAACTCAGTTCCATAAATACCATCATAAACTCATTGCTATGAGTACTATCATAAACTCGGTGCAATGAATATCATGGTTATTAACATAAGCTCAGTGCCATGAGTACTATCATAAACTCAGTCCCATGAGTACTATCATAAACTCAGTAACATGAGCAACAACATAAACTCAGTGTCATGAGTACTATCATAAACATAGTTCCATGAGTACTACCATGAACTCAGTGTCATGAGTACTATCATAAACTTAGTCCCATGAATACTACCATGAACTCAGTGTCATGAGTACTATCATAAACTCAGTGGCATAAGCACTATCATGCTTTAAAATTGCATTAACAAATTTGGAACAAATAATTAATTAAAATGATGACGAAATATGAGCAGTTAAGGGTCATGAAAGGTCGATGGATGATTTGAGTCTTCTTATGTCCATTGCAATATGAGATTTTGTCAGAAATCAGAAACTGTGTTAGCTCCGACCTTATTGAACCATTAAAATATATCTGAGTAAGAAGACACTGAACTAATTTTACATGTTGCATTTATCTCAATAGAACTTCACATCATCAGAAACAACGAGCATCAAGAAGAGAAGCCTTTCAACAATAATGCTATCTCGAACTAAAATTGTAATTATGTTGATGTCAATACTTAATAATAATAATAATAATAATAATAATAATAATAATAATAATAATAATAATAATAATAATTTTCATCATCATCATCATCATCATCATAACATTGTTAATATTAGCATTACTACAACTATTATTATTATTATTATTAGTAGTAGGATTATATATATATATATATATATATATATATATATATATATATATATATATATATATATATATATATATATATATATATATATATATATATATATATATATATATATATATATATTAGAAATTATGTTTCACTTGAAAGTTTCTAAATAATCTGTTGTGCTAATTGACCTAATTGTCTCTCTGTCCAACAGAGTTTTGTTTATAACCCGCTTATTGTCTGTCAACCTCTATCTGTCTTCCCCACCGCGTCAGTTATGACATTAACGATCATGGGAAGCCGTCAGATTAATGTCATGGAACGACAATTGATTTTCGGACTGACACCGTCAAAATAATGTGCTTACCCATCACATAACTTATGTTATATTTCTGTCCAAATAAATCACAGCCCAGCCAGGTGTCAATGTATTATAGGTGCTTCGAAACTCGTTATGAATACAAAAGGTACGACAAGCCATATTTCAGCGTGGCCTTTTCCTGTGACACTGAAATTTATGTATTGAATCTCAGACACATGCCTTTAAGATACAAGAATATATATTTTCACAATAGAATACATGATGCAGTTATTGTTAGCATAGTCAAGAATGCTAGACAAGCATTTGACTTTTGTGGAACATAGTGGTAGTAGTAATAGAAGTAGTACTGGTAGTAGCAGTAGTAGTAGTCGTGGAAGTAGTAGTAGAAGTGATAGTAGTAGTAGAAATAGTAGTAGCAGTAGTAGTAGTATCATTAAACTAGTAAATAATTCAATATTAACTAAATTGGACAGATATTACCTTCTTTTATAACAAAATTCGTGATTATAAGTTATCTACAAGCGGTGGAAAATCTTATTTTGCGCAGATATATGGATTATTACATTTTCTCACGTGGTTTTAAATTTTAGAAGGGAATGTTGATTTTCTTTATTCCAGTATTGCTTACTCTGTTCAGGTTCCAGATTTAGATTTTTGAACCTTGAACTTGAATAACTACAGGATATACTTTTGACAAAAGATTAGAAATCAAAAGAAATAATATACCAAAGTTTCATAGTAAACTATTTCTCTTGAGACAAATTAAAATTTGTGTAAGCCCTATATTCGGCACTGAGTTTGATCAAAATACCAGGAAATCTACTTTGTAAATAACTTTTTCAAATATTAACAAGCATATAAATCAGGTTGTTTAACAAAGAGACGATGTATATGTTGAGATTGTTGACTGAATTGTTTGGAACAGATGCAGGTAACACTGAATTTCGATTTTTGTATGTTGAACCTCAGGCGTATAGCTCCGATCCCTGTACCAAACTCTGAAATTCCGTGGGGTGGAGGTCCAATTATTTAGCTACTTCATTAAATAATTAAAATATTGCTCTTTTTAATTAGAAAACTAGATGCTGGCGGCAAAGCAATGTCTCAATAGTCACATAAATAATTTTTAAAATGTGGGGCAGATATATTAGCGCCTTTGTGCTTAATATGAATGCATATCTAAAACACAGGTTGTCGTGGCACATTTGGAATCGCGCGTGATATCAAATTTCAGTCAGAAAAGATTAAGAGGGATAATCCTTACAACTGCATATGTAAAACAATATTCATGGCTTAGTATAAAGGTTCGATTTCTTATCATCCAATTTCAGAGATTGTAGTCTACGCTTTGTTTTGAAATTTTTTACGGATTTTTATAATTGTAGTTTTGTGTAGTACAATACCTTTCATCGTAAAGCGTTTTGGGTAGGGGGTTGGGTCCCCCAATCATATACGGATTTCTCAGCATTTCCAACCCGATTTAAACTGTTGACAGTTCCCGCTTTTAGTTGAAATGAACTTTGCATTATAATGCCTCTTAGTGTTTTCTGGTTGTTGCAAATGGACACTTAGTTTCGTCCATGAACACGAAGCGTTACTGTTGCAACCTCTAGTTAACCTCTCGAATGGGTAACACAAAGCGTTATATTTGCAGCCTCTAACGTAACCACTCGAGTGAGGAACATGAAGCGTTACAGTTGCAACTTCTAGTGTAACCTCTCCATTAGATAACACAGCATTACAGTTGCAACCTCTAGTGCAACGTTTCAATGGGTAATATTAAGCTTTCATACTGCTGATACAATGTGTATGTCTGCTATTGTAAATTATATACAAGAAAGGATTCATTTCCAAAAACTATCAAATACGTACTGTATTCCTTTTCCATTGTGCAACCTGGCTTTGTGTTGCATTTGACCGGAAAATTGGTTCTTCTCTGTACTGTTGTTGTCCGTACGTCTTATCGTCACGTTCTTGGCCGTTCTCACCATAGAACCTACATCAAAGTTTTATTTGTTATCATTAAAAAAAACTTTAACAAGAAGAATAATGTAATACAGGAATGTTTTTTGAACAAGAAGAACAATGTAATACAGGAATGCTTTTGATCCGAACGTTCCGCTTTTGAAGTAACCTCACCTGACTGAAGGGCATGAGAGCTTGCGGTTTTGACTTGTATCTCTGGCAGTCCGTCTTTCATGCGTGCATACGTCTTATAGCATTTTCTTTTTCTTTACCTTTTTGCTTTTGTTACATTGTTTGTTTTGTTAATCTGTTTCTTAAACACGGTAGCCTATTGTTTAAACTTGGAAGAAATCTTCAAATGAAAATGGTCTAAAAATGGCAAGGTTTATTTCTTTAACAAATGGTGACTTCTCAGAAATCAGGTAAAAGAAAAAGTGAAGTAATATAAGAAAATAAAATTACGAAAAATGCTGAACTACGTTTCTTCTATCTTTTTATTAATAAGTATTTGCTGAAAAGTTTGCTTTAGGCTTGCTATACCCTGTTTACCTTACTGTGCTACTTCCTCAGGTATGGACTGCAGGATTATTTCAAAATTATAATGGTTTTAATAATTTTCGAGTCAGTTTGGCTACAAACGAGAGGAAAAGATATGTTTCTCAAAAGCTATTGATACCATTTATGTTACGGAATCGCAATTTAAACTAATCTAAATTAAAGTTTTGACCAGGGTCCGTCTTGGCCTTCTAACGAAAGCGTCGTTTTCTTTTTCTTCAGGTATATATAGCCATTCAGTAAAAGGAGGAAAAAATTTAAAAAAATACTGTTCTAATTCAAATTCCTAAGTCATTTGTTTTACTGGCAGCTTTGAAATAAATCTTAATATTATGTCTTAATCTTAAGTGTAGTAATATTTTAGGGTTTGCTTTAAATATCATAAAAATAGCCATTGTCCGTTTGAATATTAATGTAAAATCAAGTCAGTTAAGATGTTTTACCAGTAGATAATACATTTTATGCCTCAATCTACTGATTTCTACTCAAACAAATATGCAATTTTTAAAGTAATTGTAAGAACTGAAATAGAAGAAAAAAATGATAAAGTTGAAATGAATGAAGGAATAAAGGAAGGAAGGAAGGAAGGAATAAACGAATGAAGGAAGAAAAAAACGAAGTCATGCTGGGTAAAGCAATATAGAAGGCAGGCAATCAGGAGACATAACTCCTGTTAATGATTTTGTGGAACACTGGAAATGAAAGTCGTTAAAGGTCTCGTCAATACAAAAATGCGTGCCAAATTTGGTTGACATCCAATCATCCTTGATACAGCTGCAGGAACCAAAGTTATGGCACCGGATAATCAGGTGATACAGCTGCAGGAACCAAAGTTATGGCACCGGATAATCAGGAGACATATCACCTGTAATTGCTTTTGTGGAACACTGGAAATAAACTCATTCAAAGTATGATCATTATAAAAATGCATGCTACATTTCGCTGATATCCAACAAACCCTGACAAAGGTTTGCTGCGGAAACCAAAGACCAGAAGACGGACAACCTAGGAGTATAATTTCTGCAAACAATGTAGTGGGATGCAAGAAAGTGAACTGATTGTAGATCGCATGACTTGAACCTGCCTGCCAAGTTTGGTTTAAATCACTTTATGCGATAATCTAAAATATCAGTTACCATGATATTTAAAATAAATAAAACTAAGCAC
This sequence comes from Sinohyriopsis cumingii, assembly GCA_028554795.2. NCBI lineage: Eukaryota > Metazoa > Mollusca > Bivalvia > Unionida > Unionidae > Sinohyriopsis > Sinohyriopsis cumingii. Next base: position 36,748,327 of record CM068827.1, read on the forward strand.
TATGACACCAGATGCAAGGTACCTATCGCAGATACATGTATTATTTCAACGGTTCGTTCAATCACTTTAATATCCAATTGTGCATAACCCATTTATAAAAACGCACCGTAAGATTTCTATCTCCTGTTCGATGAAAATGGAATCTAGTCTCCCCTTAAACTCTGTCAGATCGGGCGAACATTTTAAAATAGTATCCAGTAAAGGGTTAAAAGTATTCAGCCACTAAACTATAGAAAATACAAAACTAGTCGGAAAGAAAGATTTGCTAACATAAATATATTCGGAGGAAAAGTTGCGGATAAAACGGGACAAATGACTTAGTGCGGATATAGACTAAACACGCGAACATAAAGCGACAAGACATATCGGAACTGTTGCGGACTTAACGTAACGCGCTGAAATAAATATTTGCGGACATAACGGAAAAGATGGCTAAGAATGAATATAACAGAACACACCAACATAACGAGCCATGACAACCGCGTTACGAAACAGTCAAGAACAGAAAGCTTTAACATGGGAATTTTTCCACTTACCTTATGCTGGAATGGAAAATGAAGTGCAACGCATAAAATCAATTAGCCATGGTAAGTACATAAAAACACTTTAAATGTAAATAGAATTTGGTGACGTCACAGAAAGAAATATACAAACTGGATGCAATCCATATACATCGGTACAAATCTACGTTTGAATTCTCAAATACGGAGTGGATTTTATTTAGTGTAATTTGCATTTTTTTATTATTATACATATCGAAAGAAGTCAGAATTAGATAGTTTTTCAGGGGAATCTACATCATATCTCATTAATGCAATCAAGCCATATGATAAATACGCTATCTATGAAATCACAGAGTTCAGATTACATGGCTATGAAGACAATTCACTAATTCAATAAATTTTTACATACATGGTCTAATCCAACATCGACGATTTACGTATTCAGTTCTAAGCAGAGAAAAGCAAATCTCTTAAATACGACGTTTCAAGTAGACGTAATAAATCTCGGAATATACAAAACTAACAGAAACTGGATCATCCAGATATTTAAATAATATATAATTTATTTTCGAATGACAAAATACTTTTCCTAATCAGAAAAGATGAAATCCTTTATTCTTGTACTCCTACTGTATCATGAAAGACTTTTGTACTGTTTTTATTGTTATTATTTTCATCCCCCCTGTGATTTCAATTCATGGAGAAAATACCTTTACTCGTTTATTTGTTATTGGCTGTTGATTTAATGTTGTTCTTTTGTTTCTTCTTTTTCCGTGTATTACGGTAAGGAAAATACAAATACCGAGAAGAAAATTGAATTTGAAGTGGAAAGGCGAAGAAAAATAATTGCTCAGATGAAATAATAAACAAACCGAAGTAGGCAGGTTCATCCTCTGTTTTTATTATTTGCACGAAACGGGATTTTCTTGCAACGAAAATAATACTTTGTAAGAGCAAGAACTTATATTTAAACTAAGCAGCGTTTAATTTTTTTATTTGAGAGACAATTAAAAAATTTATGTTAACCAGACAAACTCACCAGAGACAATACTCAGGAATGTCACCTTGAAAAATGCGTGCCGTATGAATTCTCAAAACCGAAATTTATTTGTTGGTTCCTTTCATTAGAAACAGGTTTTTCTTCAATATCTGAAAACGACTTACGCCTCTGTGTGTTATCTCCATCTATGGCATTTGTACTCAACAGTTCAATATACAACAAAATCCAATAACAGAGATATATAATAGCTATTTTCAAAATTATTGTAGCAGTAGTTATTATTACGCCATGTAGTAATTCGAAACTTGAACCATATCTAAAAGTATGGAAAAATAAATTTAACAACAAAAGATCCCTCCTTCGAAGATCAGTGAAACTGTTTCATAAGGTAGTATGTGTACTGCGTTTTTGTGTTGTTTTGTGTGTTTTTGTTGTTGTTGTTGACGAGTTATTTATGACCCAATTAATGGGTTTTATTTGGAGACCATCAAACAAAAACACCGATGTATTTCAGTAAGTCAAACTTTGCATCGTCTCATCAATCAAGACAAGCATATGGAGCGCCGTGTGAAGTGTTTCGTTTTGAATACATGATGAAACTACATTATATGATATTCATTCCATACTGTATGCTGTAAAGTTGTCATTGCATGCTGAACCTTGCTTTCTATATAACATGCATTTCTTTTACTAAATGTTGTGTATGTTGTACTACATGACGTGCATGTTTTATTATGATTTTTTTTATTTATGGTGTGTACATCGAAAATATCTGGGGCCCCGATTGGCCGAATGGTCTAAAGCGCTCACCGTTACGGATCACTGCCATCTCACCTCTGTCTGCGTGGGTTCGAGTCTAGGATTCGGCAATGTGGGTATGTGAGAAAGCTTCCCAGTAGCTTCTCGTGGGTCGGTGGTTCTTTCCGGGCTTTTCCCGGGTTCTTCCTCCACCATTAATACTGGCCGCCATGCATAGCCTATCGTGTGCTGAAAAATTGCGTTAAACCCAACAACAACATTGAAAATATCTAATGTGCAGCTGTTACGATTTTTATTGTATCTTGTACTCTTTTTATTATATCCTGTATTATATTTATTATACGATGTGCGTTTTTCATTACATTATGTGCATTCATTAATATTTGATGTGCATTGCAACTTTGTTATCATATTGTATGGTAAATTACAAACTTCAAACTTAATGATGTGATGTGCATGTTTTGTGAAAGGATTTGCAATTGTTATTTTATGATGTGCAAACTGTATGACGAGGGCCAAATTGAAAAAAACTATCAAGAGTGAGAATTTACTGATGCACCGGCTATAAAATGGAAGCTGCTTTGCCGTCTGGCCAAATGGATTTTGTCACAGTGGTTGAATTTTATGACATGACAGCACTGTATTAGATGAGGTTATCCAAACATTCTTGATAATGGGGACATTACAGTTAAAATCATACGCACCAATTTCAGTACATTGGCCAGATTTGGGTAACTGAGGCTGCCCGTGGGATATTCTGCATCGATTTTAATTAAATAATATTTTAAACTACATATTTATACCTGTTCCTTGCGCTTAGCAACGAAAAGAAGATACGTCCATATTGTTTCAACTTTTATTTTGATCATCATCGATCATTTTGTCGAAAACCGCCATCTAAATCCTTTAAATTCCATACCAGAAATCATTGGTTTCTGACCAATATGGACGGTAACGCACATGAAACCAGTACCCAAAAATGGCTGTCTAATACATGAACAATTGTCTTGTGCAAAGTTCGAGGCAGAAATACTTTACAGCCAGACTCAAGTGCTTAGTCCAAACCTTAGCTATCAAGTCCAGACCATAAGAAAAATAGATATGTAGACGTGTAGAGCTAAATAAACCCGAGCTAGCAATGCACAAATAATTGTCATTAAGCAATATTTGAAAGAGTATACGAAACACAAGTCTATTAGAAGTGAAATCCCTTGACAATGATGAGACCTATTAAACACCATCAACCAGACTGCATCCCTTCCATAGATGAAATCGAAACACCGTTCTGATCATTCAGTCAGATATCTATAGTCGACAATGACATAACAAAGTTTAATTTAATTAGCAGGCAGCGACATGATTGTCGAACCCACTTTCGTGTCGTGTATTCTATGATCTGATCTTGACCCCTAGCGTAAAGACGTGTTGTATGGCATAATACATTGTCTTTGCTTCATAATGACTCACCGAATGAACCTATCAAGGGGTTAGAGAAATGCAAGCAAATTAAAACGTTTACCCAATATCTCGCATCAAACTTTTCTAGACATCTGACAATGATCCCACGCGGTTAAAGATTGGAGCAGTCGTGTCACAGACTGAAAAAATCATATATTTAATGATGAATCTTCATACGAATGAACAGAATCCATCATCTGCATAAGGAAATATCAACAAATAAATAAACCATAACGAAAACCTTGACAAAAATCAGTCGTCATAAAGGTGAATGCTATGTCTCACGTCTACTAGTGTTGACTCGACAAAATCTAGAGCATGTCTGATGACTCAGCATTGCCATTTCCTATGTTTTTCGCTGCACATTTAATACTATCCCCCTCCCCCTCTCCATGCCCAACCCCAACCCCAACCCAGATAACTGAAAATGATCGTAGCAAAAACCGTAAGTGTAATAAATGCCAATATTGCAACGTGCCCCTTTTTTAAGCAGTTGTCATTCTTATGTTACGTGTTTAGGCTTGAACAAACAGTAACACAAGAAAGGGTGAAAACAACAAGCTTCGAAAACATCTAACAACTTATTGATTTCCCTGGAAAAATATTGTAAAAATGAAGAAAGAAAAAAACTTACGGTTTTAAGAATCAAATCCAAAAGTAATCCAAGAATAATCCACGAATTCTTTTTAGAAGTCCTAATACTGAGGTGTTCTAATGAAGTCAAGTTCGAGTCCCGACGAAGAATCCAAGATGGAAGGCGATGACGTGTGCGTATCCTGTACTGTGTTTGGAGTCTAAGTTCCTTGTAGAAACACAAGAAATAATCCGGTGTTTGAATTAACGACTTTCTTTCTCCAAGAATTCTGAATGAGCAGTCAAAATATTTCCAGAGAAGAATTAATCATTTAGAATCCAAATAATTCGAATAAACATTAAAATATAATTCCCAAAATGATAGAACAAAAGAAACACCTTTACGTCTCAGTGTTTAGAAGCCCGACTGAGATATCTCTCTCTCTCTCTCTCTCTCTCTCTCTCTCTCTCTCAGCAATGGTTTAAAACTTGAATATCGCGCAACACAGATGCCCGGATAAGGGTCACGTGATCATGTTTACATCACGTACTCACAGAATGGCCCTGAAAAGAACCAAGCATTTTACTCAATCAATAAAATCAAAAAATATTGTGTACTTCAATAAAGCTATTTACAAGCCTAGGGTCACGTATTCAATACAGCCTCGATATCACTCTTATTATTACCACAATAAAAATAAATAAAATAAAAAATCTTGTTGACGTGACTGTTACTAAATTTGAAGGTCTGGAACTAGGTCAGCTTTATGTGTTTACAAAAATGAACAGTCAAGATCAAACTAATTTCTGGAAAAGTATCGCGTTCCTAGAAAACAGAACTACAATTTTTTGACATACAATTAAATTAAAAAATAAAAAGATTTTAAAACTTACAAACAATTAAATGAGATATAAATTAAATTAAATATACGTAACATCATTTTAATTATATAATTAAAGATAAGACCAACGATCGGATGAGAAATATATGGTATCCATATTGTCATAAACCGAGTCTGATCGTAGCCAGACTTATTGCCCATATTGTCATAAACCGAATCTTATTGTAGCCAGACTTAGTATCCATATTGTCATAAACCGAGTCTGATCGTAGCCAGACTTATTGCCCATATTGTCATAAACCGAATCTTATTGTAGCCAGACTTAGTATCCATATTGTCATAAACCGAGTCTGATCGTAGCCAGACTTATTGCCCATATTGTCATAAACCGAACCTTTTTGTAGCCAGACTTATAACCCATTTTGTCATAACCCAAGTCTGATTGTATCCAGACTTATTGCCCATATTGTCATAAACCGAACCTTTTTGTAGCCAGACTTATAACCCATTTTGTCATAACCCAAGTCTGATTGTATCCAGACTTATTGCCCATATTGTCATAAACCGAACCTTTTTGTAGCCAGACTTATAACCCATTTTGTCATAACCCAAGTCTGATTGTATCCAGACTTATTGCCCATATTGTCATAAACCGAACCTTTTTGTAGCCAGACTTATAACCCATTTTGTCATAACCCAAGTCTGATTGTATCCAGACTTATTGCCCATATTGTCATAAACCGAACCTTTTTGTAGCCAGACTTATAACCCATTTTGTCATAACCCAAGTCTGATTGTATCCAGACTTATTACCCATATTGTCATAAACCGATTCTGATTGTAGTCATGCCTACAATACAAACTCTCTCTCTCTCTCTCTCTCTCTCTCTCTAGATTCCCATTGTCGGCATATTGGATGGCTTTAGAGAAATCATATACAGGGTGGGTTAAACATACATACATACATACATACATACATACATACATACATACATACATACATACATACATACATACATACATATACATATACACACACACACACACACACACACACACACAACACACACACATCCATCAGTCAATCAATCCATCCATCCATCCATCCATCCATACATACACACACACACACACACACACACACACACAGCACACACGCATCCATCAGTCAATCCATCCATCCATCCATCCATCCATCCATCCATACATACATACATACATACATACATACATACATACATACATACATACATACATATATGGAGATAGAGAGAGGGGATGGGACGGAGAGACTTTGTATTGTACTGTTCGTCAAATCCAGCTATTCCTATCTAAATTCTAAAAGAAAATATTTGTCTGAAATATATCTCGTTAAAAAATAACTAGGATATGTGCAATTTGCATTTTTGTATCCATTTAAAGCTTTGTTTGACTTTCGTGATAATCCAATTATGGTTAGTCGGTGAAGGGCATGGGCCCCCGCAGTAGAGGTCAAGGGGGGACACGTGACCCCCTGGAAATCATACTATATATATATATATATATATATATATATATATATATATATATATATATATATATATATATATATATATATATATATATATATATATATATATATATATATATATATATATATATAGTTTCAGACTGCTTACGCACGGAAACTACGCAACTAACTCTCCCGACCGTGACTGACTGCACCACCCCCTACTACAAAAAAACTTGCGGGCACCTATGGTGATGGGAAGCTATTTCTGGAACTGAGTACCAGGACAAATATCATGAGCAAACGTAATAGGTGTATTGTATCCTGGAGACTTTGTGGTAGCAGGGACTAGTTTCATTAAAATTACCCTCCTCAATTCTTATAAGGAATTATCGGGACAGGGATAATTTTGTGTAGTTGGGTCGTATTTTGTAGCACGTAGCACGAAATACCGATCTAAAGTTTGTCAAAGTGTTATTCATACATTATACGAACGTGAAGCGAGAAAAAAAAAAAACCCATGCAAGTGTGAAATTAGAGTCTGGGGAATTTGTGTTCGTTAGTTGGTTAGAGAATTTTTTTTGTAGTACTTGCGTTTAAAACCCTTGAATCGTCTTGATCATTAGAAACAAAGCAAACATCGACCTGACTGCAGCATCAGGCGATGTTTTTCTTTCTTTCTCCCAGTAGTAAGGTTCGCTTAGGCACCTTGCGTATTACGATATGATAATCCAATTAAAGCCACACAGAATTAAGAGTATGTAGTCTAACGAGAAGAGGATTAAAATATATTGCGGTCTCATTTGATATTGTATTTAAGATTCAATGTCAAAAATTAGAATTATCGTCAACTGGAGAGTACAATTTCACCTATTTCTATTATACAGAGAAGACCGGCAGCTGACAGAATTTATTGTATGAACAAAGACATTACAAACCAGTAACAGCGTACACTTTAAAGATCCACTCAATCTTCGGTGAATTTTCCGACTCTTATTCGTCTGTTTATTTCTTCGTTTATACTATTGGCCCACGGCCACAGTAGCGTATGCATGTGATAAGTACATTATTGCTTCAAACTTCTTTCGCCAGAGACTATAATCTTCATGTTCATTGACCTTGTCATTTTTCATTTGACTCAATTTTGTCTGCACTAAATTACCGTTCTATTTTTTTTATTTTTTTTTTCGTTTCAGCTACGTCCGAATTCTCATCGTTTAGTCAATTGTAGGACATATTAGGAAACATAGTTTCTAAAACGTGTGTACAGTTTTACGGTGTGGAGCAAGTGAACTATTTCGACCCAGTTTTAACGTCCTGTCTCCTGACATAAACTGAAGGTGTTAGTAGAAACATTATTCATGTGCTCTGTAACTGACAATAATCGACTAAAGTCTGCCGCTTGTTACTATCCGTTCACAGGTGATTTATGTCCAGAAAGGAAACACACGCCATGTGACAATACATAACAGTCTGGGGCTTGAGACAGAAGTAAATCGTGTTTTCCCCAAAAGCAAACCTGTTTGTGTCAGGATCTTTAAAAATGAAAGCAAAAGACATTTTATCTTGTTTTAAATTTTAAAATTGTAATCATTGTTTCCCTCCTTCTCCGTCGCACAGTAATAGCCGTATAATCAGACACGCGTGTCCGTATTCATGTATCTACTAAGATATATAGAATATTTGGTCTTTGTCGGAGTGGGATCCTAACAAAGATCAATGCATTAAAGAATGAGGAAAAGGAAAGGAATGTCAGAAGCACCATATCGTTAAGGATGAAATTCAGTGAAGCGAAATGGATGCACAAACAAACGAAACAAGCAAAAGAAGACTCTGTAAAGTTTATGGGGTTTAGACTATCTGTTTTTCATCTGTATCATGCATGAAATGTATCAGCCTTAATGTATACCATATCAACCATGCCATACTATACTATACCGTACCATACCATACCATACCATCCCATCCCATCACCTACTATGCCATAAAATGCGATACGATACCATGCCATAGCGTACATTACCGTACCATACCATACCATATCATAGCATGCCATACTATACTATACTATACTATACTATACTATACTATACTATACTATACTATACTATACTATACTATACTATACTATACTATACTGTGTTATGTTGTGCTCTCTTCTTCTATGCTTGTTATGATTTTCTGTGCTGTGCTACGCTTTGTTGTGGTATGACTTGCCATGCTATGCTGTGTCTTACAGATCCTATACAACATCATGCTCTCCATAAAACTATCCATTCATTCACTTATTGATCAAAAAAATACATGCATATATACATATATGCGTACATACATACAGTCGTGCATAAATCGGTCGATTAATTCATGGTTAATCTCTTGTTAATTCAAATCTTGATTTGGTCCATTATATGCATAAATAGCGTGCCTGTTATTGCTGCCTGTTTACTTATATTATTTCAGACAAAACTAAACCCAACAAAAGTCACCACACATTCTCATTAGTGAGCCATATCCTTTCAAAATATTTGCTGTTCTACCGTAACCAGACATACTTTATATCCTTTTCGAGCTTAATTATGCTATTCTTTTCTTATTTTATTTTATTATCTGTACATGCTTCTAAATCAATGATTTTTTTATATAATAGAGAAGTCTAGACTATTTAATTTCGGTAAACAAAATAGTGTGCAGTTGTATTTGCCTCTGCGTAGCTATGGTCCTTCCGTGCTACAATTGTAGTTATGGTCCTCCCGTGCTACAATTGTAGCTATGGTCCTTCCTTGCTACACTTGTATCTATGGTCATTGCGTGCTACAAATGTAGTTATGGTCCCTGCTTGCTACAATTGTAGCTATGGTCTTTGCTTGCTAAAATGTTAACTATGGTCTTTGCTTGCTAAAATTGTGACTATGGTCTTCGTTTCCTACAGTTGTCGGTATGGTTCTTGTTTGCTACAATTTTAGCTACGGTCTTTGCTTGCTATAATTGTATCCATGGTCCTTGCTTGCTACAATTGTAGCTATGGTCTTTGCTTGCTACAATTATAACTACGGTCCTTGCTAGCTTTGGTTGTATCTATGGTCCTTGCTTGCTGCAATTGTAGCTATGGTCATTGCTTGTTGCAATTGTAGCCATGGTTCATGCATACAGTAATTATTTTATCTTTTCTTGATGGATGAAAGGTTTTTAGTAAGACATGAGATATTTACAAAACTAAAATAAATTCATTCATGTGCTTGGATGAAGTGAATGATCATTCCAAATAGATGAAAATTCAAGTAAAACCACCTCACCATGATGGGCGATACATCATCGCCTGCCCTCGCTACTTCTTGATAAAAATCGGAACAAACATTTACAGTTAAGCAAGCAAACGCTATTCTTGAATCCCATTATTATATTACGGAAGGCAGTGCTCGGAAATAGGGGTATAACACTTAGGTAAATTAATCATAGAAGTTAAAGAGGCTCTTGTTTTGCCGCTCAACATAAACCCATGGAGGTAAGAAGGGGGCGAACTATTTTTATCTGTGTATTCAGTCAGTGAATGTGTAATTGGGCAGTTTTTAAGAGCTTTGTTCACTCCAAGCCTCTGTTTTTTGGCAATATAAATTTGGGACGGAAAATCCCGTGTTGTATCTGATAAGCCTTTGAAGTGTTTGATTACCTGCGCTTTTCTGCGTCATAAATCTGAAGTTGTTCACGCTTTGCTGAATGCCCATGATCAAACAACCAATGTACAGGAGGAGAATGAGATTATGATCTTCATATTGACTGAAACGAAATGCTTAGTTGCCAACACCATCGCGCCAGTCACTCTTGTTGTTGTTGTTTTTCTTCTTCTTCTTCTTCTTCTTCTTCTTCTTCTTCTTCTTATTATTATTATTATTATTATTATTATTATTATTATTATCATTAGTTATAAATATTTTATTAACACAAAGATGATACTTATTTGCAATACATAAATGTTGAAAGGATATTTCAACCACAAGACAAGAATGAATATATTTCTAGACAAATAATTATGTCACTTTAAAATGAAGTGAAAGAAGTTGAGGAGAGAGAGAGAGAGAGAGAGACAGAGAGAGAGAGAGAGAGAGAGAGAGAGAGAGAGAGAGAAAATGGGGAATAGTAAAAATTAAATACAAATATTCTTTTGCACAAACACCAATATATATATATGCATATTTACATACATATATCGCCATATATATAGATAAACGCACACGTTTTAAAAACAGTTTATTAATGTATTAACTGTTTCTACAGAGACCATTCTACAGAGACCATAACTGTTTCTACAGAGACCATAACTGTTTCTATATAACTGTTTCTACAGAGACCGTAACTGTTTCTACAGAGACCATAACTGTTTCTACAGAGAAGATAACTGTTTCTACATAACTGTTTCTACAGAGACCGTAACTGTTTCTACAGAGACCATAACTGTTTCTACAGAGACCATAACTGTTTCTACAGAGACCATAACTGTTTCTACAGTGTCCATCTTTTTGTCAAAGTTGTCCCATATATAGTTTCTATAAGCACTATATTTTTGTACATCGTATTTAGCAATAATCTGTTGGAACAGTAGCTGACTTGTTCGGGATCAGATGAACATATATTCATAAACGTATTGTTTTGCATTTATAATTATCAGATTAATTATATAACCAGCCTGAGTTTTGTTTTTAATTCCAAAGAAAATATATATGGTGTGGATTCTAATTTATTTGGAAGACTGCATTTACGTTTCATCGAATGCAAAATATAATTTGTAAAAATCTTAATTATGTGATAGTCTCAAAAGATAGGAGAGATGATGTCTCTGAGAGATAGTACCTCTACTTTTAACTTACAATAAGAGAAGAGATCGTTTGAGATAATTCTGAGTCTTTTGAGAAATGCAGTCGTAGACAAAATTATATGTAATATTTTCATCTACAACCATCTAAAATTTGCACATTGAAGTTCTATTTGGTAATAAGAAACATTTATGTCAATAATCATCTTCTACATTGACAAATCCAAAATTCCATTTTCTCCTAAATGTTGGTGCTTCATTTGTTTTCAATCAGTTTTTCGTATATACTTCTATATCCTCTTTTATTTCTTATAATGGAATGCACAACAATATTTATTACAGGCTGTGGCAGATTTGAATCATATTTGATGCTAAATTTATTTTTATATGACTTCATACCTGAAAATATTCCGTGAAAATCTATCAAAATTAATGCTAATAGAAAATCGATTTTTAAAACTATCAAAACGTATCCAGAACCATTTTCATTTATCACATCATTAAGAAATCTAAAGCCTTTCTGAAAACAAACTTTTTATAACTGATGTAACACACTAATAATAATAATAATAATAATAATAATAATAATAATAATAATAAATTCAGTTGGTTCTTTAATAATGTTCAAATCTAACTGGAAATAATAATAATAATAATAATAATAATAATAATAATAATAATAATAATAATGATGATGATGATGATGATGATGATAATGTTCGTGGGGAAGGAGTCTGAGGAGGATCCAACATTCATGACTATTCCCTTCATATCAACATGGAAAGAGATTATCATGCTGTTGAGTTTTGGGGGGCAACCGATCTTACTGAGAAGTTCAAATAGGTCCTTCCTGCTGGTGAGGTCGATGAACATCATGTGGAGTGGCTGACCTTGCTCTCTGCTCTTCTCTTAGAGTTATCGGAGGGAGAAGATCATGTCTGTTGTCGACCTGCCTGCTCTGCAGCCGCATTGGGATTCCGGGTGCACACGGTCCGTCAGCAGCTGCAACCTGTTGAGTAATGTGTAGGTGTACACTTTGCCAATGATGCCCAGGAGCGAGATCCCTCTGTAATTATTACAGTCACTACGGTCGCCCTTGTTTTTGTAAAGTCTCACAATCGTGTCCTCGTGCGGGTCTTGGGGGACTGTTCCTTCCTCCCAGCAGAGGCAAAGTAGCTAATGCACCGGACGAAGCAATGTTGGTTTCACACGTTTGATAGCTTCTGGTGGGATGCTGTAGCTACCTTGTGCTTTGCATTTGGGAGGGAGTCGATTGCTTTGCTGAGCTCCTCTAAGGTGGGCACTTTGTCGAGCTCGTCTTTGGGGCATCCATTGATCTCTTCGTGCAGCTGCCCATAGTACTGATCATTTGTGTCTTCCGAAGACGTGAGAGTGTGGGGAGTAGCCACTGAGTATGTTCACAGGACCTTCAGCACTATCCAGGCGGGTGGACAAGAGACGCTCGGTGCCACCTGAGGTAGGCTCAACCGAGGCCACGAGGGTGGTTTGGATGGTGAAGCCCACTCCGTGCTGGCGGTGCTTCTCAGGTTCTCGACCCTTCCAGAAGAAGGCGTAGGTTTCTTCTCTGAGGGAGCCGATAGAGGCGAGCCTGGTTTCCTGGAGGGCAGCTATGCTGACATTTAATCTGGTGAGCTCTCTATCGATGATGGCCGTCCTCCTGGTTCCGTCCACCTCCCCTAGGTCGTCAGAGATGCATGTGCACATGATGCGCACGTTCCAGCTTGTGAATCAAATAGCTGGAGTCCTCTTTCTTGGCCTTTTGTTTGTTTTGTCGGGTGTGGTATTTCCGTCTGCTTGTCATGCTGAGCAACACACAAAGCTCCAGACACCCATTGGATCAGTCAGACCTTGGCACGTCAATACCTTACTGACCGGGGTCTACCCGACTTTAGGCGGGCACAATGATCTCTCCCACCGTCAAAGCTGACCCGTGGCGCCAATTCCCTACGCCAATCTTGAGGGACTTATAATCCCTAGACTGCCAGCTTTCGTGCTGTTTCCTCACTCAGTAGCGAGGCTGAAGTGGATTTCCAGGGTGCAAACCTGGGCGTAGAATATGCAGATCCTGGGTTGCCCAAATGTCAGGATACTCACTCGTCCTTGCTGTTGGGATCCAAAGGAATGACAAGCATGACATTTGGCACCAGTTCGGATGCAGGAGTTGCCGGAAGGAAGTCATAGTTGACACCCAGCCGGATTTTCTGTCTCGGTTTACTGCCTAGCCTTTTCTTCTCCTGAAGATATCCACAAGGTAGCGGACCAATCATCCAATGGCAGAGCCTTGGTGGGTTTGGAATCAGAGTTTCCTTCTCCAAGACGAACTGCCTGACAAGCTAACGAACTCCATCTGCCCGGGTTTGGAGTTAGAGTTTTTCTTCTCTTAAACTGGCTGCCTGCCAAGGCTAACGAGCTTAGTCTGCCCACCCAGCTATACCGCCGGTTACTCTGTCGCGCCACACAGCAGACTCTGTGAAAACATGGGGCCCCGTGTGAAAGTCCTGCTGTGTAGAAGTGGCCATATGCAAGTAACTTCCTGCCCAGCAGAGTCAGACAGTGGTCCCAATGCGAGCACTATACCTGGAAAGGAGCGGTTGTGAGGGACGATTCACTTCCCTTTGGCGAACGGCACATAAAGCCCAGATCTCGCACACGCACACACTACGTAGTGTCATGGATAATTATATCTGCAGCGATTTTACGACAAATTTGTTTAAAACATTGTTAAATGGCCAATAGCCCGTTTTACGGGCTGAAGCGTCGATGCAAGAAACAACCCCCCCCAAAAAAAAAAATGTCGATGGCAAAACTCAGTTGGTGACATTAAAACGAACTTATCCTCATATATTTAAATCTAGTATATTCTTAACTTTTTGCGAAACGAATAAAATGCATTTATAAAAATAACCCAGTTAAATGTAAATTATAATTTGTCCTTTTTATGCACGTTCTCCAATTTTATCTTTAAAACAAACAATCCGACCAGAATAACTCTGACATAGGTTATTTTGTTTAAACGGAGTACAGCGCAGCACCATAAGACGAATTGTCCACGACAGGGAAGAGTGTTCCGACAGGGAAGAGTGTTCTGACAGGGAAGAGTGTTCCGACAGGGAAGAGTGTTCTGACAGGGAAGAGTGTTCCAACAGGGAAGAGTGTTCCGACAAGGAACTTTAAGAGTGTTCCTGCAGTGAGTTTTAAGATTGAAGGAAACGTCGTCTCCAAGAATAACCTTGCCTCAACACTTGTGACGGAAACAATCTGGTTATGTCATATTTATGGTTGCAAATTAGTGACAAGTAGCATATGCATATATAAAATTTAAAAATATACTTGCAGTCTACTAATACGGGTCCCACATCGAATAAGAGGACTATCAGATTTGAATTGTACTTCTAAAAGCATTATTTGCAAACCTGGTTTCATTTTTTGGAGAGGTTGGTTGCATTGGCTTCTGTTTTTGTTCTTTGTTGTTTTTGTTTGCATTGTTTTTTTATAGATGTTTTGTGTCATACATCATTCAGGCATTGATGGATGAAAAATTACACAAAGGCTTAAGGTGGGTTAGTCTTAAATTTTAGTGTGCATATACTCACAAATGCATAAATCAACATCAGTTTTTAATATTTTTCACCTCTGAAATTTCTTTTCATTTTAATATAGTTCCAATGACAATTATTGTGTCTGAAACGAAATGGATGAAAATATTAAGGAGAAATTGCTTGATTCAAATTTTAAAAAATCAAATAAAAATTACTCTCATGTGATTAAATAAAAATGGTGTTGTAAGTTGCAATGCGAAACCGATTGGACCCTTTAAATGTTGGTGTTGATTGCGTTTTCACTGGAATAAAATAGAACTGGAATGTGGATGATCATTCAAATAAATGAACTTAACTACGCGAAAATACTAAAGATATTTCTGTCCAGGTTTTAATTAAAATTAGTTATTTATTGCTAAATGTTAATTATTATTATGAAGAAAGTAATTAATTAATATATCTGATCTTTGAAAAATAAATTATGGTATACCTAGATGACTTAAATTTTCAATGAAACTTTAAAAATAATTAATTTGTTGACCAAAATGGTGAAGTGTTTTGGAATGTATGTCTTTGTATAAATGAAGTATTTGCTTTTGAGTTCAATCGCTTGTGAAACGAAGTGGTTGCAGAATAAGAAATAGTACATGTAAATGTTTCAATGATTATTATTATGTTCGGGAGATGATCACCAAAATATGACTAATATTATATGATTTCAATGACAACAGAGGAAAGTCCTGCGTTATGTGATTTGAAAATAGACTTGAAATAATTTTTCACATAATATTTGTATTATCTTGACTGGTCGAGAAAAATATTTATCAGCCAGATGATACGTATGTAGATGTTGTTTGCTGAAGGAGTTCAAAAGCTTCAAATTTTGAACAGAATCCACGAAAGAGATAACTGCAATAGTTCATATTTGGAATCTTAATATTTGGAATCTTAAGTTGTTACGTGTTTAGGCTCTTACAGAAAGTAACAAGAAAAAAATTGAAGACAGCAAGCTTTGTAAATTTTAACAAATAATTTAATTCCCTAGAAAAACAATGTAAAATGAGAAAAAGAACTTACGGTTTTACGAATCAAGTCCAAAATTAATCCAAGAAATAAAAAATAGAAGTCCTATTATTAAAAGTGCTAAATGAAACTGATTTCGAATCAGATGAAATCCAAAATGGAAGACGATGACGTCTGTTGTAACATGTGAAGTGCTGCAGTTTCAACAGTCTCTTGTTGAATCACAGAAAATATTATTTCAGTTCTTAAATTCTGTATAAGTTTCGATAAATGTCCTTGTCCACGAATTAATTTAGAGTACTAGTATTTCCAGTGTTATGGAAAGAACGAATATTCTTTCTTAAAACATCAATAATAAGCCTAACTAGAACTCAAAACAGATGCCCGGATGATGGTCACAAGCTTTTTACATGCCTAACATCACGAACTCCCAGTATGGCCTTAACTGAAATCAATGGTTTTTGCCCTGAGAAAGAACAAAATTTTCAAAAAGCTGTTTACTACAACTGTCACTGATTTCTGCATTAAAGTCAGGAACTAAGTCAGCATTAGTACAATGTCTCTATAAAGTTGTTACGTAAAAAATATTGAAAAAAATCAGTAAGAACTGAACTATATTCTGGACAATATCAAATCCAGTAAACAAAGTTACATTATCATAGCATGAAATAGAATTTTTAAGAAAAAAAGAAAAACTAACACACAAATAATTAAATTTAATCAAACATAAATTAAATCAAATATACATAACAAAGTGCTATTAGACAAGCAATGAGCAAGACCGAACCAACGTCATGGCTAACTTTACTTTCATAAACAAATGTCACACATATACTAATAACACGCAGTCGTGCGTATATTTTTCAGTATATGTCCTTGACAACGCAAAATGTATCTATATATTGTTTAAAATAGGCGTTAAAGCTAGCCTATTTATTATTAATTTTTATGCCTACTCTTCAACCAAAATATAATAGCAAATTGACACAAATTTAATATAATTTCTACTTATGACAACGAAAGCTTTACTCATAACTTTCTGGACGACCATCACATATTTTAAAGATTTTATTTGGTTTTCAACTTTCATACTTCATTTTATATATATTTTACGCAGTTTAACTGCTGTACGTTTATCTTTTAAGTTGTACTGTATGTCCACTTTTTATTAGGAAGATTTTGTCTTCTGATAGCATTTTCTTGTTTGCAATTCTCTTTCTTCACCTTTTGCAACTTCGCTGTTAAACGGAACGATAGCGTCAGAATTGTGCTGACGTGTCGTTAAACCCTATAAATACAGTCGGGGTGGGGTGGGGGTCAAAGTGATCGACTTGTGTTACCTTATCAGCGTTTGTTACCCGTCAAAAGCCGTGACAATGAGAATATATCAGACTATCTCTGGATTTCTTTGTTCACAAATTATTTCTTTAATTTTAGTTGTTAAAACAGACCCCCGAACGGATCCGAAACTTGCTATCTATTTTGACCATTACGAAAGGTGAAAATGGATTGTTTGATGTAGTGTTTGGGTTGGTGTTTAAGCACAGCAAGACAAACACGTTATTTAGCGCTGCGTCAGTCGGAGTAAGGTGGTTTGAGGCAGAAGGCTGCATGACAGAGTTCCAAATGTATTGTGTCATTCAGCTGGAATAACTGAAGGAACGTTATTTCTGAGATCACTGCATAATAGATTGTATCTTATATTTATTAGAATACACATTCTATCTACCCTCAACATTGCACGAGCGTATATATGTATATATGAGACGCTGACAAGATTCTTTCTTGCCTAATTTGCACGTTGACTGTTAATGCAGGAATAAATATTTGCTCAAGCTCGCATTGATACTTCTCCATTAATAAAGGAATAGCCTCCAGAACCCATTACCGACCTGATCATGTTTCTTTCGCCTATCTGCCAGCTAGATGCTTTTAAAGCACCAGAGTATTCTAAACCTAACTCTTGACACAAAACACCAAACTAGTGATGACGGACAGAGTAAACAAAATGGATAATACTCCGCGAGATAAATTGGATTATTTGACGTGGAGGTAGAAGGTATTTGATACTTCCTAAAGTAGAAACTTGGTTGCAGAGATTGTAGGCAAACATACAAATCAAATCAAAATAAACTGTTCATTGTAGCTTGGTTTTAATGTGTCTATAGTAGAGAGAATGGACATTTGAGAATGCGCGACCTTTTTGTTTGATCCGAAGATAATTGTAGCTGGCCTGTACGTTGATATAAACGTATTAGCATACTAATCAAAGGCACGTGCCTAGAGCGTGCGTGCCATGTGCATTGGGTGTGTCAGTTTGCAAGCGATTACTAACGACCCCAAGTAAAAGGTTACGTTAAAAATAAATCGTTGACATTGATAATTGGTCGGTCCATGACAAGAAAAGTAACTTGGCATATTTCTAAGATCTGATGAAAATAGTATTGTGTATTCTATGGGAGATTTTATATAGTCAAGTGGAGTCTTCCCTTGCGATATAATTTCATTGTCTCATCCATCAATACAGACGCAAGTCACGTCGGGACATAATTTGGACAACGTGGATAGTATGGAAAAACTTCGATCAAAGTTTTGGTATACGTCTGGAAATATAGTACAAAATATCTATAAAAAATAATATAGACCAGGGATTATGGTTAGAGAAGTATAGCATGGCAAATAATACTTTTCGCGCAAATGAATGTAATAATAATAATAATAATAATGAATTTATCTGCCGATCTGCAAATGTCCAATGCGAAGAGACTTTATATATATATATATATATATATATATATATATATATATATATATATATATATATATATATATATATATATATAGTAGTGTTTTTCAATACTAGTTCTCATTTATCAATGTATATCTCGTTCTGTTATACTATCATTGACTTAATGCATGTATTGAACCGATCTTCTCCTGCTGCTAATGTAACTAAAGATAGTTTTAAAAAGTAGCTGGAATGCACATGCAACGGTCACCCTTCAAGAAATGTCATGATTCTAGTTTAGCAAACCCTTGTCGTTCCCAAATGAATTGTCCTTTATTGCAAGCATTTATGACATCATTCTCATATTGTTGTGCTACCATGATGAAGTTGTTGTAGTTGTTGTTTCGGGTTTAACGCCATTTTTCAGCACACGATAGGCTATACATGGCGGCCAGTATTAATGGTGGAGGAAGGACCCGGGAAAACCCCGGAAAGAACCACCGACCCACGAGAAGCTACTGGCAAGCTTTCTCACATACCCACATTAGCTGAATCCGAGACTCGAACCTACGCAGACAGAGGTGAGATGGCAGTGATCCGTAACGGAGAGCGCTTTAGACCACTCGGGGCCCCTGCTACCATGATGAAGGCCTTGGCGACCATCACTCCACCCATCGTCTTCTACTAAAAGTTTCTCATCTTGAAACTAGCACACCATATTAACTTTGGTTTTAATTAATTAGTACTGAAAAATGCTTTTATTCAAGACCGCTTTCATTTCTGTGCAAATTTTGTCGAGTCCAACGTTAAACATGATTCATAAAGTATATGTTATATGCCAACATTTGGCTACGTTTCAGACAAAAGCAGACTACGTTTCAGACAAGAACAGACTACGTTTCAGACAAAAGCAGACTACGTTTCAGACAAAAGCAGACTACGTTTTAGACAAAAGCAGATTATATTGTACACAACAGCATTCACGTACGTCAGTTAATGGTAGAAAACGCTTTGGGTGGTATGCCATACATTTATTAATATAATTTGATATTGTAAGTTATACTGGTAAAAACTGTGCGAAAATAAGATTCAGAGAATTCTGCAATATGACCAATTAAAATCTGCATGGCATCCCCTATTCGTTTGTGTTACTATATCCTCTGTTATTTTTCTGGTCTTGGTTTAGTTCCTTTGCACTTTTCTTTAATTCACACCCGTCTCTTATCTTCTTTCGATTTCTTTTGTTTCCTTCAATTGTATAGTCCATATGTCAAATAAAAGTTAAAATCTAATGTTGGGTTGAAAAGGAACGTTTCATTCTCAGATTAAGGTTCTACCAACAAACGTATACATATTGTATCTTATTGATTTATGGATAGTTACATGTTTGGATCAGAAATGTTGCAGTTTAAAAGAAATGACTCCTTTTTGTCATCCGACAACGTATGCTCCAACCATCTACCAAAATCATGGTGGCAATGTATGTTATTACAAAATTAGCATGTGTCATCATTCATTTTTATTATTTGTCTGATCAAAAATAGCATGAACTACCCTATATTTCATTGTTTGAAAGAGAGGCAAATTAATCAAGAATCATGATTATTGAGATTACATTTTTAGAAGCCAAAAGAGATTGCATACTTGAACGTTAATAGAATATTTTGCCAACCAAGTGTTATTCAGATCGGTAAAAAGAAACAATCTTATTCGCAGTGATCATTTTTTCCCACGGAACACATGAAGTCCT
Organism: Sinohyriopsis cumingii; assembly: GCA_028554795.2. Lineage (NCBI taxonomy): Eukaryota > Metazoa > Mollusca > Bivalvia > Unionida > Unionidae > Sinohyriopsis > Sinohyriopsis cumingii. The sequence goes on from CM068827.1 coordinate 36,768,819, forward strand.
CTTTTTGAGTGACTAGGTGGCACGCAGGAAGAGTTTTAGGTCAGAAACGTGTCCTTCAGATGTATCTCTACTTCAGAACATAAACACGCTCCTTAAATATGCATTTTAGATCGATACTTTACAAACAAAAATTTGCAATCATTTGGATTAGGAAGGATCATCATCTCTTTGATCCATAACATCGATGAAAGCGTAGTTTTACTAGATTATTTTTGTTTCCAAACTTTGAATAAATATTTATCATAAACCAGATGCACCAACCAATTAAATATAAAGTCCATTAAATCTGTATTATTCTTACAGTTTATAAAGGTGTTGAAACGTATAAAGAACACATAAAGTAATTCTGAACTAATTTTTTGTGGTTTTGTGTTTTACGGCACTTCAACACAGGCAGGCTATATAGCTCCAAGACAATTGAGGCAATGTGTAGCTGACCTTTACTGATACGATGATAGAATTCGAACCTGCATCATTTTAGTCGCGAGTCCGCCTTGTGACCAATAAGTCATCGCGGTTCATGTGTTAGAGGACCTATTTACAATGTTTACAGCTTCATCTGATACTGATTATATCCGTAGTAGTATATTTTCTTCTCTTCTGAAATTAGAAGTGTTGCTTCTGCTTGGTTCAGTTGTGCAGCAAGACATTCTGGGAGAACCATCCCATCCCCATGCACCACCCCACCCCCCGAAACTATTTGCGGGATTTGTTTATGGGCTTGTTACGTCACTGGGTTACTTCTTTTGTACCTTGTTGTAATTATTACTTATATCAGTCATGGCTTAATGCGTATTCTTTATCCTGGTAAACAATATGGGGACTCTGCGAGTAAATAGATCGCACGAATAGAAGGGTATTCAATTTTTGGTTTATATTAAATATTCTAAGTTTTATTTGACTACGTTTTCATGCATAAAATCTTCTTCTTCTTCTTCTTCTTCTTCTTCTTCTTATTATTATTATTATTATTATTATTATCAAAATAAAAAACATTAAAGAAAAAAACTTTATCGAGTTCTTGCCATCTTACTAAGTAATTTTGTCACTACCCGTATTTTCGCATGTTCTGCTTCACACTCTTGACTTTCTAGATGAAATGTTGACAGAAACGCTAAGGCCTTAGTTCCTTATATAATGTGCCACTATTTTTGTTACATCATATCTGTAACAGCATGATATGGGATGGTATTAGATTACAGCAAAGACACTGATATCTGTAACAGTATGATCTGGAATGGTATTAGATTACATCAAAGACACTGATAAATGTAGCAGTATGATCTGGGATGGTATTAGATTACAGCAAAGACACTGATATATGTAACAGTATGATCTAAGATGGTATCAGATCACAGCAAAGATTTGGGATGGTATTAGATTACAGCAAAGATCTGGGATGATATTAGATTACAGCAAAGACACTGATATCTGTAATAGTATGATGTGGGATGGTATTAGATTACAGCAAAGACACTGATATATGTAACAGTATGATCTGGGATGGTATTAGGTTACAACGAAGACACTGATATCTGTAACAGTATGATCTAGGATGGTATTAGATTACAGCAAAGACACTGATATATTTAACAGTATGATCTGGGATGGTATTAGATTACAACAAAGACATTGATATCTGTAACAGTATGATCTGGGATAGTATTAGATTACATCAAAGACACTAAAGTAATTTAGTGAATAAGATGTTTATAATATGATTACAAAATTAACGAATCTGACACCAAACTCGTGCGCATAAAGCCAAACGACGGTCTTAACAGAAAGATGCGCACCGAGTGATACAACTGATTGAAGGAAATTATATCGTTCCTAACTAGAACTAACTAGAACAGGTAACTTCAGCGAGCAAGGAAACAATACTCAACGTATGGAACTTATAAACAAATATGATTTACATATGGATCTACCACTAGGGATGGTATAGAATTTAAACAAAAAGATGCAATGTTTCATCTACCAGCAAAGGTAGACCGCTCCGGTGGCCTAGTGGTTAGAGCGTACGCCTCGGATAATGTGACTGGGTGAGACATCATGTTACATGTCTGCGGCATGATGCCCCAGTGATAGGCATCACTATAAATTTCCACACAGCAGAAATCGCAGCGATATGACTGGAAACTTTTTAAAGCTACGTTAAAAATTCATATCACACACACACACACACACACACACACACACACACATCAGCAAAGTTATATTATCATAGGCTTTATATAGCTATGAATGAGGTATGATTCTGTCACCGAGAGTGATCAAAGTATTGAATTTGTACAAAGATACAAATAGCATTTTATCCACATGTAAGATATTCGGTAAGATTGAGAACCATATATATACACATACATGCATATGCACGCACGCACGCACGCACACACACACACACACATACATGCATACATACATACATACATACATGGTTTCCACTCTCAATGAATATACTGATATATGTTGACTTTATTTTCACTCAGATGGTACGTGGTGGTGTAAGTGAATAAATTGTTTAACAACAAAACAGAACTCGTTTAGTCCAGTATTTTCGGTTATACCGCTCTCGTCGATTGGTCATGAAGCTACTGCAAGAAACAAACCACTATCGTCACCACCGACAGCAGCACACAGGCTATACAAAACCATACTGAGTACTACGACTTCCAACCCAAAATCATGTAACATTATAATGACAAGAGCCGTTCTAATAACTCAAACATTTAGTGTTACATTTTGGTGGTAAGACTTTTTATCCTGCTTAAATAAGGTTTTGCTTTCAGAGTCTGTATAACAGTCCAGCGAAAAACACGAAAACGACGTGTAAATATTTAAATTGGACATTTGGTTTCAAAACGAGGACTAGACTATGTTTTGCTACAATATTGTTTTGCTACAATATTGTTAGAGATAAGGAAAGGTCAGATATTGGTCCTACCCATGAACTGAAAGGGTGAACGGTACGTATCCGATGTTAGCATTAAAGAATACATATATCGATTTTATGAGTGAGGTTAAGAACCTTTCACCGCCTTGGAATAGCAGTCCACAGGGGAGGGAGTTGCACCAGCTCACGGGACCAATCTTCTTACATCTTCGTTAATTTACTACGTTATATGTCTTTATCTGAATAACCTTTCTGCTGTCAATGCAAACACAAATCCTGTAATGCCTATCGTAAACCAGCAACATCATTAATTCCAGTACCCCAGCACCGTTACAACAAAAGCCGTTTTATGGCGGGAATCCCTTTCAGCTTTTAGTCGCATCAGCTAGTATCTCTTAATCATTAATTGTGATAAACAGAACCATTTATCATCAGCGACATAAGAGAAATACAAAATCTATATAAAATGAAAGCTCTGAACGTGTGTAAGTGTTAGTCTTGCGATATAAGACGTGTCACGCGAACTCCGTCGAAAGGTGGGGTATTGTTAGGTCCTTTACAGAACTGATATAATTCGTCTTTAATAGTGAAGTAGGAAGAATATCCTAACATAACCAAATAACCAAAACCATTTCAAAGTGAAACAAAAAAAAAATGGCTGACATATTCGTTTCTGAATTGAAGAGCACAAAGGTACTTTCAGTCAACCCGAAAATATAGGTTAAAACTATATTTTTTCTTGACAGGATGGACTTCCGAATATTGGACCTCAAAGGATAATATGTAATATCGTGTATATGTACAAGCCAGTCTGAGGAAAATGTGGACTTGTTAGATATCAAGCAACGAATCATGTCGTTTGGCAACATTAATCTCACATTCGTGCACCTCAGACGTTGATCCTCACGATTACCCCTAAAAGTGATACGGTTACTCCAAAATATCACGGGTAAAGCTGAAGCCCGTCACAACCCTGAAGGATTCACGCTACTAATTCAGCTATTGTAGTAACCCCATGGAAACAACGTGACATAAAAATGTTAATACCGTGAAATATTTGAATGATCATGAGTAAATATATTTCTTATTTTAGACCCATGCTTGATGCAAGCTGCTGTCGAGAGAAAACCATATAAGCCGCGGCATTTCTATTATTTGATTATCAACCAATCATGGATGGCCAAACAGATACAAATATTCTATTTTATCTTCGTCCATTTCTAGACTGGTTCCCACTGGTGCAAATATTTTCAACCGTGAATCTATAGCCACCCTTGATTTATTGGACAGACGTATATATAGCGACATGTACAATGCATAAGCAATCAGTACGCATAGTTCTACAAGTCAATGATCACGCTAGTTAATATTAAATTATATTGGAAATTCATGTATACCAAAATTAGTAATGGTACATTTCAGGCAACATTTAAATATTTGAGCATCATTTCAGAAAAATCAGAAAAATATTAAAATAAATTTGTGTGATGAATAGTTACATTTTTTACTATGACCACTCATGCCTCTCCAATTTAAGATTGAAATGTATTATCACCCATGTACATTCAATAGGTACAAGGTCACTCTAACCTTTTCCATACATGTGTTACTTCATTCAAAGAGATTTCAATGACAAAAATTACTTAAATTTCCTGCAGAACACGTATAATATAAATTAAAGTAAGGTAGGAATAGATCAACTGAAATGCGAAACATGATGTTTCCAAAAGTTTACCGAATTAAATTGTTGGAACACAAAATCATGAGGGGTCATCAGCATGAAATATGGTGGTAACGACGTAAGTGGTCATATCTGAAGCGTCAGGTTTCAAAGAATAACCAGGAAATATATAATTTATAACCATAATTACATAATAGATCGTACAAAATGTATACGCCTTATGTATTTGATTGCATCGATACCAGTCAATATGCAAAACACCCCAATTCACTTCATGGCAACGGTTGCCGTATCTGAAAGCGTGTTTATTATTCCATTGAAAATCATTCTGAGATAGACAAAAGATATTTATTTTGCTTGTTATCCACAAATAGAACCATATTTTAGCATCTGTTGTAAACTTAACTGCACATGCATAGGTGGAATCACTGCAAAGCAGTTGTTCGCTATAGGACTCTACTAATACAGGTCCCATAATACAGCTATGGAAACAACATGATGTTAAAATTTTAATACATTTAAATTTCTGTATATTCATGGTCAAACCTATATTTCGCAGTATAAACCCATCTTTGTTGCAAGCATCTGCTTACAGAAAACCATATGAGCCGTGGCATTTTGTGATCTATGTGTGTTTGAATCATGTTTTCAGTTTCGCAAAAACAGAATATGGTCCTAATTTCAGTATGTTTTTCCAAAACCATGACTTTAAAATGACTGAAGTTTCATCAATCAAACATTATTGTATATTTTTCTCATTTACAATTAGGAAAAACTATCTAAAAGAATCATTTCAGTAAAATTCTACTTTTCATTATCAACCAGTCATGGCCAGCCATTTTCTTTATCAAACAGTCATGGCCAGCCATTTTCTTTATCAACCAATCATGGCCAGCCAAACTCATATATGCTCTATTTTATCTTAACTCATTTCGAAAATTTAGTACCGCAAGTCTTCATACAGACTCGCTAATCGAATGTTCAGAAAATCTGCCAAGTTATTTTACAATTTCAAACGTTTTTGTCCTCATATAATAATTTTTATCGAGTAAAATTTACATTTTCTTTCAGAAGATTGGTCTTCGTGAGTTTTTATTGTCTTTTTAGTCGACTGATATCTTTCTGTCCCTGTTCAGTGTGGTTGGCTGTGCAGAAATGGCATTTTAGGTAGGGCATATACAAAAATGATGAAAAGAGACTGATATTTCCTCAGTTTATGAAAAATGTTTGCTGACTGCGAATGAATAATCTAACTTGATTGAAATGGTATGCCTTTATTGCACAAAACAGCGCTTTCCTTTTAGTGTTCTTAGTCCTTATAATTTCGATATCGTATTTGTATTAATAAATTATTTACTCCACAATCTTCATATCTACTCGTTATACGGATATTGCACCTAAACTGGCTGTGGCATATAACGTCCAATCGAATCTCGTTAAAAGTATATATATATATATATTGCAACACTATGCTCGGCCATGTTAGGCATTTTTCCGCCTAACAAATAAAGACTTCGTTGGTACCGAGTGACAGCTGGCGCAAAATAATAAAACAACTTTAAGGCATTGTTTATAATCAAAGATTTATTAACCTAAGCACGGAATTGTTTGCTTGTCACTACTGAATTAATATTTAGTACAAAGATGGGCTGGTTTTCTTTTATCTGATGAGAATACAAAAGAATTTAAATAGTATTTTTCGGACAGATATAAACATGTGTCTTAGCGTAATATTTATGTAATTGTTAAATATATTAACAAAATTGTCCTTTTGCAAAACCATAAAGATTACAAGTATTGCCCATGAATACACTACTCGTATTCGAGTAATTTGCCGGAAATAAATATCTAAGACTGACTTACTTCAATGACAGAAAAAATGCTATTGTGGAGGAGCATATCTTTTGATTGTCGAAATACGGCCTCCAAGTCAGATTGTCATACAGCGCGACATGCATCAGGCTACCCAGTACACTTACGACGGACAAATCAAGAAGGTCTAGCATTTATCAACATGATAAAGTTGACGATTGCTTCCTTTATTTATTGCAGGGTGGGAAAACTGACTACAAGAAGCCTCGGAATTTCGAACAACTCCGTCATATCAGAGACAGCAAGGCTCCTTGAGTTTACGATTTGTCAAGTGTTTGGTCAACACACACTGTATATCTGCAATCAGAAGTCAAACATACAATATACGAACGAGAGATCCAGGCATTTTTTGGTATATTCACATGCAATTACATACGTTTTTTTTTACACGTATGCAAGGGTCAAAATCGTTGTGAATAATCTAAGTCCATCTTGCCTCAAAACTAAATAATTTTATATAAGGAGTAATTATATTAAAGCTCGTTCTGGTTTACAAGTACTTTTAACAAACTTACTGTGCGGCTGTTTTGTAAACTCTCGCAAAAAGTGTATGTTGCTTTACAGGCTGCGTGTAATAGTGTGTCATCCAGAACAGTTTGAAGCGAGGCAGAACATCGCAGACACGTATGTTTGTTTTGGCTTTTAATTTTGACACGGAACACTTTGCTCTATTAACGCTGGGATATTTCGGAACAAAGTATTACGTACCAGACACCATTGCCACGAAACATAATATTCAAAAGATAATCGGAATGACTTAATTTCTTGCAGTTTATAAATTAAATCATGTATGTCGCATAGGAGCATACATGAGTATTTTGTCTCCTCATTCCCTAATATATATATATATATATATATATATATATATATATATATATATATATATATATATATATATATATATATATATATATATATATATATATATATATATATATATATATATATATAGATATAGATATGACGTGGCTGAATGTTGAATGAAATTTATGTGAAGGAACCATACAAATATTATCATATTACAATGCTTTTGTTAAAATCAACTAATCAGGTATATTTACTAGATTTAGTTATGTAGAGAAAAGGGTACAAGTGTGCTTGCGTACGTGAGTGTGTATGTGTTTGGTGTGTTGTAAGCGTTGGGATCATGCTTTTGCTTTTTGGTAAAGTTTCCGATCTCTTGCCTTTCCTGTTTGTTATCTGTTTTGCAAACAATTTGTTCCGTCTTCTGTGTTGGGCTTTAATGCATTTGTCTATCCAAGGTTTGTTTGTCTTGTTTCCAGATGTGGTCTTGGATGGTATAAATTATTTCATTAACAGTTTGGTCTTCTTCTGTCATTTTCAGAAATGTTATCTATTTTACGTATGAATGACTCTTGTGAAGTTTTCAATTCGTCACGCATCTGCCCATAGTCTGCATTCCTGTATTGGAAAACTTTACGAACTGATTTCTTCACTTTCATTGGTCGCATAATGGACTATATATAAACATTTTTATGTTCAGCAATTCCTGGTATGTTATAACACTGCTTATTAATGTGTTTTGTTTTGTTTGTGAAGAAAAATAGATCAGGTAGATTTGAAGAAAGTGCAGTTACCCGTGTTGCTGCATCGACATCCTGTTCCAGGAATGAGTCCTTGATGATATTTAGTAGTTGTTGGCATTGGGCATTGTTTGTGGCTTGTGGTAATGGACACTTGTTCTCCCAGTTATTAAAAAGTAGTCGCCTAGCCATAGGCGCACACCGCGTGGGATTCTTGTAAGGCACGAGTGAAGGTGGTCTAGTTATCTTTGGTTCGGTTAAGGACGAAGGTTTGTAAAAGGCGCCGGCGTATAGGTCTGTTACCCCTTTAACCTAGATTTTGACTCAAAGTTGTAGTCTGTCTTAAGATCTTCTGACTCGTAACTGACATACTGGTCAGACAAAAACATTGCCCCTTGGTGGGTAGAGGAGATTATAATGCCAAGTAGCCCCTTTTTTCCAGACCCCTTTATAGAGTGACAATTGATGACTAGGATTCTTAAGGGCAAGTCGGTTCCAATTCCACTGGGACCGTGTGTTGTAGAGGTGCACCTCTGCTTGTACGGAGATGAAGATAACAGTTGGGTTGTTAAAGCTTATCTCATTGTCTGCTTGGGTGCTGTAACTAAGGAAGTGGTAACTGTTACTGGGATCAAAGAGAAAGATGACAAATATTCCTGTACAGAAAATTGTCAAACCAGATTGAATACATTCGGAACTTACGTTGTAAAGGGTTTTTAACACAGCATCTGGCACACATGATGATACCATACTTCGCGTGCGTCACATCAAACACAGTGTTGTCCATTTACAGGCTTTTGTTGCAGACCCCACGAGGACATTTGATGGTTCTTGGACCCGGATTTGGTTCTGGTACATACAATTCAGCTAACAAAATGGTGCATAGATGGGAAGAACTAGTCTGTTTCTACAAACTGGTCCTTTAACCCTCGCCATTATTATTTTTAGTGTAGCAATGAGGTGGGTGGAGAGCGATAATCTTGGGTGATCCCTAATTAGTAGTGGTTGTGTGTTATTATTATTATCTTTTGGCAAATATTTTGTGTACGATGAGGGAAAAAGTGATAAGAGAAACTAAACTAATGTGGTGTAACATGTTGTAACTTATGTGATCTCTCGAGTCGAGAAAGGATGTTTAGGAACTGTATTTGCATTGAAGGATTTGGCGGTGAGTAACCGGGGTTGACTAACAGAGAATACCTTCAAATATAAACAGAGAATAGTTTTAGCAAGGATACTATGCTATTGTTTGTCAGCAGGTATTCACAACACCAGGGATATAATATTGTTATATAGAAGCTGGCCTGATATCTTGTGGACTAGTTGCGAAGAGTCGAGAGCTAGAACAGGAAACTACCGACTCCAGCCATTATTCGCTCAAACTGCTACAGTTCTTTTTCGCATAACCACCTGTCTCTTCCACTGCCACGCGGATCAAAGATGACTGGTTCTCCAATTTTTGTCACGCATAATCGATCCATGCTTACCGCCTTTATGGTTACATCATAAAAGCGAGTATTGAAACCTATTGCATAATACATGATAGCTCAGGTGCAGACTGTGTTGCCTTTTCATTAAGAATTTTGAATTGTCAAATAAAAGAAACGGACAAATTAAACATAAGAAAAGATGTTGGACGATCGAGGCTTACATTGTTTCCTGAATTTGTAATCGCTCTTGGGATATATTCGTTTCACAATAAAATGATACATCCTGAAGTTAAAATAAGTTTTACAAAATGATAAGTTAAGACAATCATTGAAATAAGTTAAAATTATTAAACGTCGCACCTTTGCATTAAAACGACACTTATTAAAAAATTTCATTATTTTATCTGTAATCTTCAGAAATAAGAAAACACTTATAACTCTTTATCTGATATATTGTGTCAAAATAGATAGGCTTTATTAATACGTGGAGATTGATGTTAGTTGTAAATACAGTCCCTGGATATAATTAAAAACTTAAAACTTCGATATAATATCAGTATCTTCCTTTGTTCAGTAGTAGAAGGTTAAATTCAAAAATATTAAATTCGCACCAAAATATAAACGATAATTTTATGGTATACAGCATTGTTTTATGGTAATAATAATTTTATCAAAACTATCGAAAGACATTGTTAATAGATTTTCAACGGGAACAGTTGAGTCAAGAGAGTGGTGATTTGGTATCGTCCAGTTTCTATAATCGGGAGATTTTATCCTAGTTTGAACTCTTCTGTGGGGAAATGGGTAGGGGTACAAGGTATCGGACGGTATAATATCATGCATAGCGACAAATGAGTTAATTGATCTAAGAAGAAAATGAGGCAAAAGTGTGCTTTAATTGCAACAAGAACTTCATTTTCTGTCTTTGATTAATATTCGAATCATTAAACTTCTGCACGGGCAACTTAATCCCTTCAAAATAATCTGATTTTCCATTCCAGGAAATTAAAATCCCATATAATTATGTACAAGTGGAAAATCGGATGAGATCTGTAGCTAGAATCCGCAGACAGAAGTGTTACAATATAAAACTATGCCGATCAAGACATTATTTCTGCTAATGCCTAATATCGAAATGCACTTTTAATACGGGATTATTTCTAGACTTGCAAGAGAAAACAGAGTGTATCGTTAGTGAATTGGTGAAGCAGAGTTCTCATTTGTCTGCAATTTACGTCACTGAACTGAATAGATTGAGTGTCTGGACCATTGATTTAAAATTTTTGGAAAGAATTTATTTGTCCTATATCATTGAAAACAAATCGTAAAAACGGGAAATATGCCTTACTTTTTCATGACTGAAACATAAAAAAAGAAATCCTTTGCCATCAGAATGTAACAATAGGATACTAATAGTTTCAAAAATACCTTTATAAAAATGATTTCACAAATAATAATATTTTTGGCTAATAATCTAATTATAGTAAACTATTATTAGTCAAAACCTAGACAAATATGCACAGCCTTTATTAAGACGCGATCCTAAATTGATCGCGAATAATTAAAAGTATCTGTTGAAAGACAATGTTATGATTGTGTGTTGAAGAAAAAACATCAATCATGACAAAATGGCAGGATAAAGTTTTGAAGTGTATTTTTCAAGCCGTTTCAAAATGGTTTATATACATGTGTTTCCATACTTTAAATCCAGAAACTAACATATTTGGATTTTTTCTTGTAGTACTAGTCTCTGTTGCTGTTGCGGAAAACCCTCTTCAGGGCCGGAGAATCTCTGTGTGATACGAAAATTAAATAAAGTTGCTCACCACGTCTTCATAGTGTTCCCTGCAGCATTATGCTTTTAAAAATATGGAGAAACAAAAACAGTGTTAGCTTGTAAAATGCTGATCATAACGTTTTGATTTCTCCCCGTTTATTCTTTTATTTCGAGTGCTGAGATTTACATTTCAGGAGGGATTTGAAGGGAATTAGCTGCGTTATTTTTAAGTCATAGCTGTACTATTCTACAAACTTGATTATTGCAATTTTGACACATAAATGGCTTTCTTACTTTAAGATAGATGAGAAAATATGAATGGTTTGCAAATAAAATAAATACAAATTTATAAAATGTATTATTATCAATTATATGATGATTCTGCTCCGTCATGGGGGGGGGGGTAGGATGGAATGGGGGGGGGGATATTTTGTTCGTTGGAAAGGTGGGCATAAGGCAGGCCTCCGTCCGTCATGGCAGCATAGTAGTAGGTAGATGACTATCACCAACACAACAGTTGGAAATTAAGCTTTAATAGAGGATAGCTGTAAATAAAGCAGAGTGATCAGGTGTGTGCTGTATATGCTCAGAGCTGGACACAAAGGAGGGTTTAGATTGGGCGCCGGAGAGCATTGCGAGAGTCATTCTATTATGCTGACGGCCGCACATGCCAAGTGCCTCCATGTGGCGCTCAAGGCCAACCGTTGCGGCACTGAAGTTCATGCAAAAGGTGACATCTTTCCACGATTAGCTTTTCTTCTTTCCCTGGTGACTAGAGCCAAGGCTCATTTGATCCCAGTTCTATATGCGGCAGATGAGTAAGTATCCCACTGGGTGGCAAAGGAGGGTAGAACATTGACTGATACCCTGGATGTGGCCTTATATATAATTACTCGCGCAGCAGACCAAGTAGTCATTTATACGCTGACCATTTCAGCAGCAAGGCAACTCCCATTCTAGGCGCTCTAAACATGAATTGGAATAAAATCGATGGATAGCAAACCCTAAAAACGCAGTAACCAAGGATTATTAAAATATCACAAAGACTGCGAAATGGTATTTTCGAAGCTGACCATGGCTGGTCCGTTAAACATGAATGACAACAGATTCGTGTGCATAGGTGTGCCTGATGACCAAAAAGACGCTACTACTAAAGCATACGTCGACAGGGTTGGTTACATAACCGCTCGAATAAATATGAACGCAAATAAATTAGTGGGTGTAGCGAGCCTACCATTCCTCAAGACGAGACCACCAAGTGCGTCACTAACATTTTATCCGTTGTGGCTAGTTCCTCCTTGCGTTTAGAAGGCGTTACTTTTCAGCGCACAAACATGACCTCACCTCAGACGCACCAATAATAACTTCATCCTCCACTAATGGTAAGTCAGTTTGTAATCATTTTGTTTTTATATTAGACCTCTATATTATATGCTCTCATTACGTCTATAGTATTAGAATGGTGCAAACCGAGATAAAGGACAGGATCTAGGTAATGTTTCTTAATGAAGGGATCATCTAGACGATTTAACTATGTCCGTTCCCGTACCACAGTGTATCCCTCGCTTCACCGGGTGACTCCCAAAGAGAACTCAAACAAGTGCTGAATAAATAATTATGCCGATATGATGATGTTGTTATTGTTGTTGTTGTTGTTGTTGTAGGGTTAACGCCATTTTTCAGCACACGATAGGCTATACATGGTGGCCAGTATTAATGGTGGAGGAAGAACCCGGGAAAAGCCCCGGAAAGAACCACCGACCCACGAGAAGCTACTGGCAAGCTTTCTCACATACCCACATTGGCTGAATTCGAGACTTGAACCTACGCAGACAGAGGTGAGATGGCAGTGATCCGTAACGGAGAGCGCTTTAGACCACTCGGCCACTCGGGGCCCCCATGCCGATATGAAGGCTCAGCTCAAATGCAGAGATCAAGCAACAACGATCTCTGCCCCAAAAGAATAAAAAAATAGACGAGCGATCAACATTGTTGACATTGGGCGGAAGTGTCGAGTATTGTAGCCATGTGTGTTAGAATAGTGGTTGTGTGAGTACTAGCTGTGCCGATCTCAAGAAAAAAATAAACGATGGTGTAGCATGAGCTGTGATATAATTATTAATATAGCCTGTCCGACCTCCCAGATGTAATCCTGAGTTCTCCTCCGGCCTATGAATTTAAGCTGGTTAGGTCGACTGCTATTTTGGGCTGTCTTGTTTCGGTCTGGTCCTTAAGTCCATCTACATATTCCATAAATTCTTCTTCAAAGGCGCTGAAGAACACTTCGTGCAGGGTAACTATGGAATGTGGAGAAATGGAATACATCCATCGAACCAGGTAAGGGCCTTGGGTCCAGTCGTTTCGGGTAAGATCCGTTATTCATATGTGATTTAAATACATATTAACAGCCATTGAATAAAAAGTTTCGAAAGTCTCGGAGTATTCAATGTTGTCCACGACATCGTTACAATTAAAGGTAATGCCTTAATTGCTAAAGGACTCCTCGCCCACGAAATATATTTCCACTTACGCTTTAAGCTGTCAATCATGGTATTCCGTAGACACACCGCGTCTCCAACTGGTGTGTTGATAATAGTCGACCATATGCTGCTATGCTACCATGACCAAAGGAAGTGTGCCTTGTACCCACATTCTCACGACATTCGGGGTCTAACAAAAACGTTGCTCCTCCGTGGCTTAATTCAAAAGTAAGTAGTGTGGAGCCAAACAGCAGTTTCCGTCTTTGCTGCTCCGTGAAATAGCAAAAAGTATTATGTGAGATGGTCCAATCCGGACTTCTACTGCTAATATTTCGATAAATGCTCACCCCAGTTTTACTGTCGGCTGCGCGATCATGTTCATATATTTCTGATTGTCCCCAAAGCTAATACGCACACTACAACATTTATATTTTCCACGAGTCAAGACAAAAGTGCTTTGCATTTTCGTTCAGAACGATCACATTTTTCTTTTCATCTTCTCTGTATTAAATCTGATCATGATGCACTTTAAGTGATATAATAAACAGAAAATTTCAGAAAATTTGGGACCAATTTAAAAAAATTTTTCTTTCAAACGGTATTGGCCGACATTTTTGCTTTTACGAAACTACTTAATTAGTCCTATTAACTAAGTCTTATAGAATCTGAGGCTACTCTAGTACAAATAACATCGGATTTGTTCTTATCACATACCTAAAAATGTTAAACATTCTTTCAATATTCAGGAAATATCTTCGCAACCAGTGTGTTGTTTTAAACTCTTTCTAAAGAAGAACACATATAAAAACGAAGTATAAATGTTAAAGTTGATTTTACAATGAAAATGTCGAAAAACATTTTGTAACAGCTGTGAATCCGGATTGGATGGGATCTAGGGAAAACACTAAAAACAAATACGTGAATGAGATGTTTATTTATAATGCATATTGATAATGAATGTTTCTGACGCATTGCTCATGCGCATCAAGTCCAACAGCTGATATAAAGAAATGACGTGAACAAAGTTCAACAATATGTTATGTATATTGTAATGCAACATTGCTTGTTGGACTTAATCTTGTCCAAAATCAAGTTTATTTCTAAAGGACCTGAATTATTGAAGATTTATTTTATTCTGTCAACAACAAATAAATAGCTGAAATATTCTCTATGTGTATAAGTTTAACACCAGGGTATTTATTAATAGAAGGAAATATGTTTATTTGGGTTTGGGACTAGGTTGTTGGAATTCCGCTACAATTTACCTGGTTTACCTGACATTGTCCAGGTTATATGTTATAATTTAAGTAACAGACTTTCTAATAATAACTGAGATTTTATTTTGTAAACAATAAGAACTTTCTAAAAATTTATTTTCCATTAGGTAATAGCTTTTTTTTTCTTCGAAAAAGTTAATTTTTACCTTAGGTCTAGCAGAGGACTATATAACTTTGTCACTGGAAATATCATTATTTCCTGCTGATGATCTAGCAGAAAAAATGTGTATTATTTTAGTGTCCAGAAGTTTATTTGGGCTGGAATTTATTTCTTCAAATTATTGCATTCAGTAATTACTTTCTCTGGAATATATAGTGCTCATTAGAAAATAATAGTATTAGACAGAGACATTCACTGGGATTTATGGTGAATTCAAACCTGGAATTATATTACTGTGTTTCAACAAAAGGCTGTTGGTACAACAACACAATACAGGCCGCTGCAGCACATCAACACCTTCAGCATTGGACTTAATTTGGATTTCTACTAAAGTTCATTCAGAGCTTTAAATTATTAGGATATGTGTCTGTCATTCTTGGATTATATTGGGATTTTTACAATACCGTAAATTCTTTTTTTTCTTCTTCACTTTCACTTTGTACTCTAGTGAAATAAATTATTTGTTGAATTTTCCAACGTTTGTTGCTTTTCATTCCTTTCTGTTACTTAATTTAAGATTATAGACTCGTAACAAATATCTTTCTCATTTCAGGTAATTGATCATATTGCCTCCTCCCCATATAAAATAAATAAATAAATAAAATTAAGAATGTCACAAATTTAGCGTCGTATTAGATTGATTATACCCTTATTTGTCTTTTGTTTTTATTGCAGTAATAATAAACATTTGTGAACTTACCTAATGTCAAAAGTTAGACTCAATCTTATTTGGATGTGACAAATGTTACAAATTGAGTAGTTGGCTTTGTGTCTGAAGAAATCATCGAGCCCTAAAACTTTCACGTGCTGTTACAGGTGCCGCTCTACACCGGAAGGAAACATAATTTCCGGTTAAATGATGTTGCTGACACATGCAGCTAATTTCGTACAGCTTATATCGATTTGCCCCATTACTCGCCAAACGTGCAATGCTGGGGCCGTTTTGGACATTGTCAAAGCCATTAAAATCGGCATCGAAACATTCTTCTGTGTATTTTAGATAATACAAGCCCGATTTAACGATATAACGGTTTTCACTTTTGTTGGCATGGACAAATGTAGATGAGCGACTTTCTGCTTGTATAGAAAATGGTCACGGAAAAATGTGGCTTGTGGACGTATATATATATATATATATATATATATATATATATATATATATATATATATATATATATATATATATATATATATATATATATATATATATATATATATATATATATATATTGTTACGGGGTACAAAAGTTGCAAACAATAACATCCAACACAAAGTATATTCCCAGCCAATTTTTTAATGTTCACCCAAGCTAGGGCTCAAGACGACTGCTCTTTACAGAGAACAATTCTTTAGTTTTACACCAGGGCAATAGTTTATCAAAACAACAGTGATGACAACTGCAGACTCCAACTCCAATGGGTCAGAATCTTTATCAGTATCAGATGTGAACTAGGTAGAATTTGTTTCTAACATTACCATATCTGACCGCTTAAAATCCATTAAACTAAAACTATCATGTACACCACTGTCTCTTGTCTTAATGATAATCAAATATTTATACAAATAAATTAGAGGGAAATGTTAAGCATTAATATGACGGCAACACCTTCCCCCTTAAGAGAAAACTAGTTTTCGAACAAAATTATAAAGGATGGACAAGCAAGATCGAAGGGTTAATATTTGGCTGTATACAGTTCTGTGCAATTACCTTACTTCAAGAAATTTAAAAGTTCTAGCTTCTCCCTGGCAATTAGAGTTCTATCAAATAGCATACAGTGCAAGCATTCAATGAGTCGCTAAATATTTCCATATTCCGAATACAACATTTAGCATAACATCTAAAACAAACATTTTGGATTCACTTAAAATCAAACTGATGTGCATTACGAAAGTACTTAATTAGTAGACAAGCTATAATACACATTATCATATGGGTCTTAATTCAGATAAGTCCAACAAGAATGAACACTAAAACACATAGTCTTAGACTCCAGCACGTGACAATCCATCAGCATTTGCATTCTCTGCTCCCCGACGGTGTTTGATCGTGAACTCATATGGTTGCAGACACAGGGACCATCTCAGAAGCCGTTGGCTTTTTCCTTTGTTTTGGCTTAGCCAGGTTAATGGGTTATGGTCAGTTTCAACACTGAATGGAGCACCACACAAGTAGTAGTGAAGAGATTCTATCGCCCATACTATCGCAAGGCATTCTTTCTCAATTGTAGAATAATTCTGCTCCCTGGGCAATAGTTTGCGGCTGAGATACGCTATCGGATGTTCGTCCTTATTGTCATTGTACTGACTCAAAACAGCTCCAATGCTCGCATCACTTGCATCCGTTTGCAGTACAAATGGGCGTTCAAAAACAGGATTGATCAGGATAGGTGCCTTTACAAGTGCATTCTTCAAATCACTGAATGACTTAATAGCTGTCTCATCCCATGTAACACGATTTGGCTGACCCTTCCTTGTCAAAATACAAAGCGGAGCCGAGAGCTCAGCGAAATTCCTGATGAATTTTCTATAATAGCCCACCATTCCTAGAAAGGATCGAACCTCTTTCTTTGTTTTCGGAAGTGGAAAGTCAACCATAGCTTTGACTTTGCTGTGGTCTGGTTTAATTTGCCCTCCGCCAACAACGTGACCAAGGCAAACAATAGTATCCTTTCCAATGTCACACTTGGAAGGTCTAACTGTCAGATTGTTTTCTCGCAATCTCTCCAAGACTGCTCGTAGATCCTGAAGGTGGTCATCCCAGGTCTCACTATAAATAATGATGTCATCAAAGTAAGATGCAACATTACGTAATTTGGCCAGCAACAGGTCCATCATGCGTGAAAATGTAGCAGGTGATGTTTTCATCCCGAAAGGCATAACGGTAAATTCATAAAGTCCAAAGGGTGTCACAAAAGCAGATTTCTCCTGCGCTTCTTTTGACAGAGGTACCTGCCAGTAACCTTTGGTCATATCGAGTTTGCTAATATATTTTGCATTTCCCAACTTCTCAAAAAGTTCGTCTATCCTTGGTGTAGGATAGGCATCAAAGAGTGTGATGTTGTTCAATTTTCGGTAATCAACACAAAGTCGCAGACTTCCATCTTTCTTTTGAACAAGGACAATTGGTGAACTCCATGGGCTTGTAGATGGTTTTATCAATTCTTGCTGTAACATTTCGTCTACTATAGCTCTGACTTCAGCCCTTTTTGCATGGGGAATACGATAGGGTTTCTGCGTGATTGGAATGTCTGTTGTTGTTCGAATGTTGTGAGTGATCAAGTTGGTTTTGCCTGGTTTTGAAGTTAGCACGTCTTCAAACTCCGAGCATAATCTTCGCACCTGTTCTCGCTGTTCTTTCATCAGTCTACCATTCAGACTGATTTTGTCCAAACTTTCCATGTCGGCCAGTGGGAATTCAATCCGTCCTCCTCCATCAAATTCATCACACACAGTTGTTGATAACAGTACAGCTCTCTTGTACTGACGTAATAGGTTACTATGGTAGGTTACTTGTCCTCGCCTACCACCAATGTTAATCTTGTAATTAACATCATTAACCTTACTAATGACACGATAAGGTCCCTTCCAGTGAGCTTTCATCTTCGATGCATCAGATGGCAACAAAACTAGGACCTCATCCCCCGGCCTAAATTCCCGTTTGGTAGCATTTTTGTCGTACCATGATTTAACTTTCTTGTGACACTCTGTCAGATTTTCTTTCACTAACTCACTTACATCAACCAATCTCTGGCGAATCGAAAGCACATGTTCAACAACTGACTTATGTGTCTCACCCTCACCGGTGAATAGATCCTTAAGAATCTCCATCGGCCCTCTTACTGGCCAACCATACAGCAGCTCAAACGGCGAAAAACCAGTTGCTTCATGTGGTACCTCCCTATAGCAAAACAGTGCATAAGGCAGCATCACATCCCAGTCTTCACTGTTCGTGGAACACAGTTTCTTCAAGACAGCTTTGAGTGTGCCATTCAATCTTTCGACCTTTCCATTGGATTGTGGCCTGTAAGGAGAAGTTGTGATCCCCTTGATGTTCAACATGTTGTAGAGTTCTTTCAGAAGTGCGCTTGTGAAGTTGGTACCTTGGTCTGTAAGAATAATCCTAGGTATACCAACCCGACTAAATAGGCCAATTAAGGTGTTGGCCACTGTTTTGGCATCAATGTCCTTCAAAGGAAATGCTTCCGGATACCTGGTAGCTTCATCTACTATGGTTAGTATATATTTGTTCCCCGCCTTTGTGTGCTGTAGTGGGCCAACGATATCCATCGCAATCTTGACAAAAGGGTCAGACACAATTGTTGGACACACCACTGGAGCTTTCTCCTTCCCTGTTCTCCTTGCTGTCTT
Organism: Sinohyriopsis cumingii; assembly: GCA_028554795.2. Classification (NCBI taxonomy): domain Eukaryota; kingdom Metazoa; phylum Mollusca; class Bivalvia; order Unionida; family Unionidae; genus Sinohyriopsis; species Sinohyriopsis cumingii. The sequence continues at coordinate 36,788,305 of CM068827.1, forward strand.
TTGACAGATGTCACAGGCCTGACAGTGCCTCTGAATATCCCCAAACATTCCTGGCCAATAAAATGCGGTTGTTATTCTTGCTTTCGTTTTCTCCCTTCCTAGATGACCAGCAAGCGGTCTATCATGTGCCAACTCTATCACTGCTTGACGTAACTGCTTTGGCAAAACTAATTGGATTCCATATTTTTCTCCATCCGACGACTTCCACTTCCGTTTTAAAATTCCATGCTCCCAGAAAAATGCATTGTCCATGCCTTCTATTTCACTTGCAGATGACAGGGCCTTTTCTCTCACTCCAGCCAACGAGCTGTCATTCTTTTGATACTGAGAAATTAATTCCACATTAACATTGTGCAGCTGATCAAGCGACAAGTTCTTGTTATCAGCCTCATCTTCACAATGGATGTCATCCTCATCCTCATCAAGACCATGATCACTATTTTCGTCCGAAAATAGCCTATCTAGATGCACATCATCCAATTCATGGGATCGGACCCCACATTCTTTTATTTTCCTTTCACTTTCTTCAGCGTCCTCTTTCTGTGCTCTTGCCTGGTTCCTCGTTACTACCATAGTCCTTTTTTTCCTACGTAGAATGTCCATACCCAGCAGCGCTTGTGCTGCCAAGTCAGATACCAGTCCAACCTGGACATGACCCTTGTAGTATGGCGTGTCTAATTCTACTATGGCTAATTTCGCCTCAAAAGGCTGTCCAATGGCAGTGTAGAGTGTCAGGTTCTGTCCTTCAAGGATACATGACTTATCGACAAGGTCGTCACGTATCAAGGTCATTTCTGCGCCTGTATCTTTAACAAATAATACTTCCTTGTTGTTCACTGTTCCCGGTACATTTATTAACCGTTCACCAATGGTATTCTGGACAAAGTAGGTTGCTTGATTTTGTTTTCTGCTGGGACAGTCACGCAAAATATGACCCTTTTGGTGACATTTATAGCACTTTTTGCCTCCATAGGATTTTTCTATCAAACCAGTTTTCTTGGACTGAGGTGAACTTGATGCTTGGTTATTTGCTTGTTGTCGGCTGTGCTTATGGTCGAACTTGCTGTCACTGATGGGCAAAACATAATCCTCAGCAGCATCGACAACAGAGCCATTGCCTTTATTGCGCCTTATCCACTGGGCCTGCACTGGTGGGAGAGCCTTCAAGAAGTATTCATCTGCTAAACATCTATGTGGATCACGACTATCAATGAACCGTGTTAAATACTGCTCTATACGTGCCATCAGACCTCTGTATGTTTCATTAGCATCCCTTCTTATGCTAACTAACTGGTTAAAATATTCATGAGGTCTTTTCCCAAACCTATTTATCAGGGCCTTTCTTAGCTCAACATAGCTTTTACTTGTTTGTTGTGCTACCTCTCTTGCCTCCCCTGTTAGCAGTGTTCTCAGTTGCAGGGTTTTCATTTCTTCGCCCCATTTGGCGTGATCAGCCACGGTGTCAAATTCTGAGAGAAATGTAAGAATGTCTTCATTCGCTTGATGATTGTAAGTTTGAAGCTTGACTTTGAATGGGAGGCTGTCATTCTTTTTATCTATGTCTTTCTGATGTTTCACCCTTTCTATCTCTAACTCCAGCTCTTTAAGTTTAAGACTGTGCTCCATTCGCAACTTCTCCCTTTCAAAGTCTAATTTTTGTCTCTCAATTGCACATTCCCTCTCTAACTGTAACCGGTCACGTTCAGTTTGCTTTTTGATGTCTTTGGATGTTTTTAGTTTGCTCTGTGTTTTCTTTAGTTTTCTTACCGGTTGCTCTTCCTCTATTTCCATGTCATATGGTTCTTCACCACTGAAGTCTCCCTCAATATCTGTGAATTGCATCAAATTTGTTTGCTGTTTCCGTCTGGTTCTATCCCTTGCAATGCTGTGTCCTTCAACAATCGTTCCTACTTCCTCATCTATAACGCTACCTTGGGTCGTCATTTCAATCCTTATTTTGTTTATCCTTGGCTTAACAGGAATCACACCCACACAAAGTTACAGAGTATATCCAATAGCAATTTGCAGCTACACTACTCAGACAAAACTTTGGTACTTGTGCTGTTTCAATGTTACTGTCAAATTTCCAACAACTTTGCTATCCCACCGCTGCCACCAAAATTGTTACGGGGTACAAAAGTTGCAAACAATAACATCCAACACAAAGTATATTCCCAGCCAATTTTTTAATGTTCACCCAAGCTAGGGCTCAAGACGACTGCTCTTTACAGAGAACAATTCTTTAGTTTTACACCAGGGCAATAGTTTATCAAAACAACAGTGATGACAACTGCAGACTCCAACTCCAATGGGTCAGAATCTTTATCAGTATCAGATGTGAACTAGGTAGAATTTGTTTCTAACATTACCATATCTGACCGCTTAAAATCCATTAAACTAAAACTATCATGTACACCACTGTCTCTTGTCTTAATGATAATCAAATATTTATACAAATAAATTAGAGGGAAATGTTAAGCATTAATATGACGGCAACATATATATATATATATATATATATATATATATATATATATATATATATATATATATATATATATATATATATATATATATATATATATATATATATATATATATATATATATATATATATATATATATACATACATATGTGGGGGGGGGGGTGAGTTTGTGTATTGACTGAGAATATGTCAAAACGATGTCATTATCGCTCTTGCCAATGGCTTTATTCTTATCAATGTATACCTTCTCGTTTCTTTGCATATTTTATCATTTTTAGATGAGATGACAAAGACTGATAAAAGAATGATTTCTTTATCAACCACATTCACTAGGAGCTATGTTACTGTTAAAGATGATGTGGTATAATTATCCCCATGGCGAGATTCGCTTATCAGCATAGCTTGGATGGCAGTGGTTCCATAAAAGGCTATATGGAAACAAGAAGTCAATGATAAATCACAAACTGTGGAGATTCGTTATTACAATAAATATGTAGGAAAGACTTTTGTCATTTTATTCTCTTTTACCCAATACACAGCCGCGTGTGTGTGTGTGTGTGTGTGTGTGTGTGTGTGTGTGTGACATGAAAGCGTCAGCTTCGCTATTGTCACTAAATTTCTGTATGTAATTAACATTGATGAACGTTGTTTTCAAACACGTTTGTAACGCGAATTAAAACTGTTTAAGGAAAAGTTGTATTACTATATTTAATCATGTACCGATGATTGTCGTAGAGTATTACAGGAATACAACACTGTATAGCAGACACATAGCAACAGGTCGTGTTAGTTCAATCACTGACAGTTACCTTGATTCATTAGGAAACTAATTATAAAACGTTAATCCTTAAAGTCAACGGTTTGCTATGTTGAGCTCATTTTAGTAATTTCTTGACGGCACTTCACTGAGTGCATAAAGTGCATAAATTAAACTGGAGGGCATCCAGTTGACACATTTTAAGATCTGCACGTACTGAGAGAGAGAGAGAGAGAGAGAGAGAGAGAGAGAGAGAGAAGAAAGGATGGGAGAGAAGGGACAGAAAAAGAAGGAAGAAAAAGAAGGAAGAAAAAAAGAAATATGCCTGAACATGGAAATACGGGTCAGAATAACACACATAAGGGCGGATATACTTCCTAACTTAAAAAAGAAAGTAGTTCCAAAAGTGATATCGCCACTGTAGCGTTAAAAGTTGTATCACCGCTGTGGCGTCATTATTTTTCTCCCACTGCTATATTTCATTTTCTCACTATGAAAAACATAACAAAGAGGCAATATTTCCCTCTATGTCAACATTAGTTTGTATATGAAAAATGTAAATCACAATGCATGAGATGTTATTTTCTGTGGAATCTGTATGTATAATGGCTAAGGGAAAACAAGCTGATTTAAAAAGTGAAAGACATAATGAGACAAAAATTCCGAATTCTTACACGCCTCCGATAAGGAACATTTCCATGAAGGAAGCGGTTGAAATGGTACATTGAGATAAAAGTGAGACAATGCCTTCGAACCACTGTAGCTTCTTATGCCTACTCACTGTTATTCAATACGACCAAGAATGTAGTTCATTAATTTCTCTGCAAAACAAGGTAGCACTAACATTCATGGTAAAAGTACAATTTACCGTCAAAGATTTTAAGGATCTCAATGTTTTCTATCAACGTTTCGTCTTTCAAGGAAACTCACGACAGATGCTTCATCTTTAATACACCCCGCAGCCAAACAGTCAACCCCTTGTTTATGAGTCACAAAAGAACAACACCGTTGACAAATGTCCCACTTATATATTGTATATAGACGGCCTAGTACCCGAACATTAATTCTAAGCGGCCAATCGCATTCATTTCCACGATACTTGATTGTTTTTCAGCTACGTTGTGACAATTCAATACATCGCATATCAATTACAAATTAAGAATTTAAGTCGTGCAATAATTTAATTTGTCATATTTCTGAGACAAAGCAACAGAACAAGATTAAGTCTTTTGACAGTACACAATATATTTTTCTGCTAGATATTTACTTTCTATAAAGAAGCACAAAATGACAAACTAACTTTACCACTAAAAATCAAACAACTGTATTGCCGCAAGCCAATTCGCTCACTTTCTTTGTATTGCACATCCTCCATAGATAGATTCTATTACAATGATTCGGCAAAATGATTGGTGGGAAAAAATACGAAGAGAAGGTTAACTAAACAAGAAATGTAAGTCAGAACAATGGTGCAAGTTTCGTTGACGGTGGAATTGTCAAAATTAACGTCAATTCATAAACGCAGAATTCTTTATATTTTTCTCTTAGTTCTATCATTTTTAGACCAGCAGCTTTTGGCTATGACAATATCATCATGATCATCATCATCGTCGTCGTCGACGTCTTCGTCGTCGTCGTCGTCATCATCATCATCATCTACAATAATAATAATAATAATAATAATAATATGAAATAATAATAATAATAATAATAATAATAATAATAATAATCGTCGTCGTAGTCATCATCAACATGGTTATTGTCATCTTCATCATCATCATTATCGTCATTATCATCATCATTATCATCACCACCACCATCATCATCATCATCATATCTTTATTTTAAAAAGATAATATTTTCAACATTGAAGCTAATCTCCCGTATAGTCCTAAGAAAAAATGTATGCAAATTACATACGTATATACATCATATAAAACTCTTAATCTTACATTAAGCGCTGACAAATATGACATTTGAAACAACTGGGTATAGCGGCATAACTTTGAAACAATCAAAGAAGAGGAAAATGTATGTACACAATAAAACTGGAACACAGGTCGGCCAAAAGGTAATCATTATGCAAGGATTTACAATTACTGTAAGTTGATGAATTTCTGATTTGAGCAGGAATAATATTCCATAATTTTGGACCCCATACAAAATAGGAAGAGCAAGATCGTGGAGGTAGTGTCTGGAAAAAGAACGAATTTCATGGATTAAAGGTTTGGTGAGGGCAAATCAGTACAAGCCCATTGACCGTTTTGTACATCCTGCGACCTGTTTGTCATTGTAACCAATTTAATATCGAAAACACTTCAGGAGATGATGTGAAAATGTCTGTCACGTTATTTAGAAATATTCGGGCAGCCCGTTATTTTTTTGGTTTGTTGTTGCAATTTTGTAATCTTATCAGTTTGAACTGTACTGCAGTTGCCTCAAACCATGCACTAAACTCTGAGATTTGTAAAATATAGCAAAGTCGCGAATATTGTTAGAAATAGAAACATTTTATAAGAATTTTTTACAAATGCAGTCCGTTTACACAGTAAATTTTTATAAATGCAGCCCGTTTACTCAGTAAATGATGAATCTGATGGTTACCCAATGCAGATACTCAACCTTTTTTTTTCTCTCGAGTAAACTGAGGCAAGTATGCAATTACTGAGCATAAGTTAGAGTGCTAGAATTGAAGACAGTTTTTTTGAGCCAATTGTCAAACAGGATGTTTCTCAAAGATTCATTGCATTTTATTATACAAGTGCCTCTTTTAAACAGACTGGAAATCGACAATGTATTTAGAGCGGCCCGAATTCTGAAAAGTTTTGTCGTCAGGTAATATATAGGAATAAGAGTATTTACGACATAGAGGAAGTTCCTTTATCAAGAAAAAAGGTACATGTCCTAAATTGGAGCCTTGTGGGACGCCAAATTGTAATGGTTCTAATGGTGTGTAATAGCTGAAAATTTATAGACCAACCACTCTTTATTGATCTCTACTATTGTCGTGTAAAACTGGTTAGACTGGTGATTTGTCTGTCTCTAAAATCATCTGTCCGAAACTACCGATACTTTCTGAGGTGCAAAGTACATTCAGTTCAACCAACATTCTGTTGTTTTTAGTTTTATTTTGTTGGTTTTTTTTTTGTTTTTTGTTTTGCATTTTAATCAATTCACAAAACGGATCAAGTTTAAGCAAGTTATATAAATATTACTAAGTATACAGCGCCCGTTTGTTATCGGTGTGAACCTTATGTTTCTAAAATATGCAGTTTGTTTATTGATTCAGGTGTTTAAACAATCCTATAAACACATATAAGTTAAAACATTATGAAACACTTATGTGACCGCTACTATTATTTACAAATCAAACAAACACACCTCGAATAGGAATGGGAAAAGATGAATAATTTCTATATTCACTACTACTGTTGTAGAATGTTTCAAATATGGAACTTATTATTTTTATCGAGGTCAAAATAATTACCAGGCAAAGCGTGTTATGTTACTTATATTCTATATCACAGGAAAATGGTCGACTTACCCTAAGCAGAAATAGAGTGTCTTCAAATTGCTCTCTAAGTCCTTGTCAGGTTATAACTGTCTCTTTTTAACAATATTAAAACTTGACCTTAATCATCATGTAATTTACTGAATACGAAATTTTTCATCTGATAGGGTTGCCATCAATGCAGTTTGAAAATATCTTCATCGAATGTTGCGCTTATTCAAGTGATAAAAAATGTGTTTTTGCGAATGGGCGAACTGAAGCTGCAAGACCTGCATAAATTATCTTATTCCAAGTGTTATGTCAGTATTATTGTAAATGTCTTCGATCAGAGACCAAGGAAATTCATTAAAATCTTTGCAGAATAGTTTTGGTTCAAAATTCAAAGCGTATACATACTTAATGGAATAGTTTGTATTACAGATTGATATGTACGTCTTCTAATAAATGACACAGGGCTATGTCGGATGTCTTCCATACACATTCACCTTTCAAGAAAAGAGAGTAAAACATCCGACATTAAAGAAAGCGTACATTGAGAATATCACACTCAAAGTCTGAGATAAAAATACATGAAAGAATTATGTTATCTACAAAAAGTGAAACAATAAAATAATTAGTCTCTTTCGAAATGCAAAGAAAGACTTCTATAATAATATCCTAGACAGAGGTCTCGAACTTCCAGTCCCGACCAAATTTAGGGTGGCAGGAGGGTCCTGAAAAGGGTCACGATGGGTCACCAAAAGAAAACTAAGTTTGCTTTTTAATCTGAGGAGATTGCAAATATCGTAGATCTGAATCTCGAACCCGTTTGATGAGTCTTCAGCTTACAGTCCATCCTCTGCCTGTAGCCTGGATTTAGGTGAAATCAATCCGGGTCTCCGAACGGAAAACATGTATTTACGCGAATCAGCTTGCATTTGATCAGTTTTGATAAACGTTTCCTTTTCTGGCCACGATTCCAAATAGATAAGTGGTTTGTACACCTTTGTACTGCTTTTCGTTGTTTTTCTACCCGTTGCTTAACTATTTAATTAGATTTTCCCCATCATTCAAACAGCAAACGGTGGCTTTGTATCATCTTTTGCGTTACGCGTTCGCCTTTTTGTTTTTCTTATATATGGGGTCCATTTTCCTGAGTACGTGCGCGCGTGCGTGCGTGTGTATGTGACTGGATATATATATATATATATATATATATATATATATATATATATATATATATATATATATATATATATATATATATATATATATATATATATATATATATATATATATATATATATATATATAAGCATCAATTTCAGATCTTCGTCAGTAACTACGTAAACAATATCCTATTATGTCGCAAAACGGTTTACCGTATGTCATTAAGTTGCAAATGAAAATGCTAGAAGTAGACAATTTTCTTTGAAACTGCCATTATTCCATTATTCGTGAAAAAAGTCAATACTCGTTTTGCATTTTGATCATTAGACTGCGTTACGATGCGTACTTGGTCCCTTTCGGCGTCCACAGAAGTTTTGTTAACCCAGATCAAGTTAAAAACACCAAATAATGTTTGATTGGTGTTTTTTTCTACAATTTTTGTATTAATTTGTTTTTTGCAGTTAAAGTCGTTTATATTCTGTTCTGATTAACAAATGCTTATACTGGGTGGACCGAATAATATATTTTTAAAGCCACACCATATGATTTAAATCAACGGATAACACCAGATCGTGAGCAATATGCTGCATATTTCTGCCTTTTTTGATTCGATGTACATGATGGGCCATAATTGCTTCTCTTCTCCTGACGGCGTAAGTCAGTGACAAGATTTTATTGAAATAAATTCCGAGTATTTTATTTGTTTTCAACGCTTTCGGTCAAATAACTTTTCCCCAACAATGTTATGCACTAGAACAGTTATTTTTTTTATTTTCATTTAGAGGTGTATGCGACATATATTCCGGCAAATCTCTTATCAGATTTGCCATAAGTGTTGATATAGTGAATACATCAGCCGTGTTTCCCGTTAACTATCACATTATCCAGAAACCAACGAATGTTGACAAAGTGTTGATATTGTCAAAAAATCGACAATATTTGCATATAACTACCACAACATCCAGAAACCCACGAATGTTGACAAAGTGTTGTTGCTGTCAACAGTTTTTCCCGTTAACTATCACTAATATCCAGAAACTAAATGAATGTTGACAAAGAAGTCTCATCTTCACTACACATGTAAACATCTGTCATGCATTCCACATTCAGAAATTATCCTTGCATTCAATGTCGACATGGGATACAGTGAAATTTAATTTACTTATCTCCAATATTTAGTTTCATCGACATATTTAGCCTTTGAGAACTTTGAAAGAATTAAGGAAGCAAGAAAATGTATAATTTTTCAAATGATCTTTGGAATACGGAATGTCAATTTATTACTGTGCATTGTTAATTTCGTACTGACTTTGGAAACAGGGACGTCATGGGGGCGGGGGGCATGAATTAGCATGTGCTGTACATTGTAACATTGCTGTTGCCTATATATGAAAATTAACAAGCCCGTCAAGTTTTGCGCCCCCTCCCCCCCCCCAAAAAAAAAAGTTAAAATGACGTTCCTGTATGTAAACCATTTAAAAACACTGATTCATATTTTATATTTTATCTCAAACTTATTTCAGAACCCATTCCATGATCATAAATTGATCTGGAGGAGTCACAACCTGTGTTATAAATACATAAATATATTTAGCAGAAAATGCATTTTAAGATCAGTTAGGCCGTTAATTATATGATCCACTTCTTAAGAGCCTGTACTCTCATATCTATTGCAACATAATGTGAATTATATCAATGATTACCTCGTCTATGGCAGATGCAAGTTTTCACCAGAGCAATAATTTCCTTTTAACCTTCATGACCCAATATGGTTTCCTACCCGACTAACACGGGGCATGTGCTAAACGAAGCTCGAATGAAACTTCTCTTCATCTCCTAAGAATATATTGCCCCCATGAGTGCATCGCACGATACTACATTTCCTCACCAAGCAGAACAGTCCTAAGATAATGTAAGATAGCATTGAAATATAATCTATCAGTTTATAGTTGCATGAATTTATATTGCTCTCTTGGGTTTAACATAACATATTGATATTATCTGCAATTGGCAAATGTCATTTTCAGAAATCAGATTTAAATTTGGGCTGATGTATGCTTCAGTATAGTTCTAATAAACTGGAAACCTATTCCCAAGAGCATTATAGGACACACGACACTAATTGTATGGAAAATGGGAACCAGCCTGGAAATGGGCGGAGATAAAATAGAGTATATATGAGTTTGGCTGGCCAGGATTGGTTAATAATGTAATTATTGTTAGGAAAAAAGATTCTAGTTGTAACTCAAAATTAGAGACATTGTTTTATTGGTGAAATTTCAGTTCTTTAACAGTCGTGAGTTTGGAACATTCATTACTGAAATTAGCACCTGACTCTTTATTGCGGAATTGAAAGCACGTGTTTCAAGCACACGTAGGTCCGTAAAATGCTGCGGCTCGTATCCTTTTCTCTACACAGAAGTTGACATCCATGTTTCATTCATACTGATAAATATACGTTTGATCATGAGCACTCAGAAATTTAAAGTTTTTTTATTTTTAATATCGTGGTGTTTACGTAGGTTTACTAAGGGAACTGAATTAGTACAGTGAGTTATATAGTGCTAAAATTAAGGACCATTGTTCTTAATTAAAGCAAGAATATCTTCCATTTTGTACTTTCTTTCTTCGTTTTTCTTTAACATCATAAATGTTTTCTATACAGAACACAAAAACAGGCTTAGTTTAAGCGAATGAATTTTCTAATGCAGCTCACTTCAATTTTGTGAAGAATTATTTGTAATATTTCTGTGAACGAAAATTATGAACTATACTCTCAACCTGACCGCATGTACATTGCTGTGAATCTTTATGTTGGTTATAAAAGGATCTTAATGACGTGACCTACATATGAATCAGAGGATCTGATACGTGACTAGTGCCTGTGTAAAAAAAAATCTGTTGGAACGTAGTTTGATTCTCTAATAAGTTACGTTTGAATAATGCAAAGGACATGCAAGATGGTTATTGGCTTATTTTGTTCGGACAAAAGACACGAATATAAAATGGGTCACTATTATGAACTATTTCAAAGAATGGTATCGTTCATTTTGCTTATAATATCTAGTAGCTCAACTTCTCCATCGAGATACCCTTCTGCTCCTACCGAAACATATATAGTGGCGCCAGTAACAATACGCCCTATAACACTATATATTTTCTTTTCCTCCTTTTCGTATATAGTACAAGTATCCAATACAGTCTTGATAAAAGTACAATGGGGTATTCGCGGTCTTTTCAGTCCTCGGAGGATAATAATGTTTGGCATGCCTTTTTAGTCAACATATAAACCAAGTTGGTTGTGACATTCAACGTCCAGAACTTGTATATTGTCCCAATAAAACAAGGGTGGATGTAACTGTGGGACACATGAGTGATGAGACTATGGGTCTTTTGTTTTGTATATTCCCAAAATGGGACAACAATGGTGGACGAGACTGTGTGACACGTGTCTGTATATTGTCCAATGGGACAAAAGGGTGGTTGAGACTGTGGGTCGTGAAAGTAGTGAAGGGGGTGGGCTGTTTACGGACGATAAAAATCCAAGACAAAAAGGTCGTGGGCACGATTACGGACAAGGTTTCTCAGACACCCCCCTCCCCGGGCACGTTTACGGACAAAAAGAATTTAACACGTGGAATATTGGGGCTGTTTACGGACAAGGGAAAGTGAGGTTGTAGTAGAGAGACAATAGAAGTGGAACAGGTAAGGTGACATCATGGTACTGAGGATTGGTAACAATGTGACAAGTGGCTGACCTCAATCGGACCAAAGAGCGGGAAAAACCCTAGAGCAGTTCGCGGGACATAGACATATATACCACATATAAGATATAAGATACAGCATACATAGATTGATGAACATCAATATTTCACACAAACAACTATACAACCGACATAAAAAAAAATTAGGCAAGAAAGCAAATCTTTTCGAGGCATAAGAGTGGCCCTGAAAAGGGCCATTTTTTTAAAAATATTTTTGTTAACATCATTCCGTTAACATAAAGGGCCTTGCATTTGCCTTCTTTTCTTCCTCAAACTTCTTCTGACTTATGGAACGTAGATGAGGACTCTCTTCAGACAGTCTTGTCTCTCCACGTAGATTCGTCTTTTCCAAAGCTCTTATTGGTGATCCGGATAAGTGTCCATGATGATCTGTCATACATGGGTAAGTCCGTGCGGAACAGCATCGACCATACGAGGGTAGATGACTCTACATTTGTCCACATCTTGTGACGAGAACAGGTGAAGATAAATGTTGTGAACGGGTTATTTATAATGGAAGAGTGGATCAAAGCAGATTGAGTTTTTTCACAAATCCTAACACGCGTTACAAAATTCAGTCAAAGTACGGAGTCTGTCTTCCAATCCGAAGAGAGCTACCTGTGACGTCACACTCATTATATAGGTGCGCTAGCGTCTGTGCGCAGTGAATCAATGCGACAGAGTTTTCAAACATGACGGAAATTAAGAAGACGCTGAATTGGGATGCACAGGCCTTGGAGGCAAGAAGCGATGGTATAGCAGCGGTTATCAAAGTCAACACAGTCCTAATTCCAGAAGAGATCGGTTTTAATTGGGATTTAGTGGATTTTCTCTCTTCTTCGCGAGAATGTGTTCCGGTATCAGTACTTTTGCCCCTTATCCTTCTTTACCACACGTCGAGGATTTTAAACAGACAGAAAGAAGAACTGGAGAATTGTTCACAGCAGCAGAAAGAGGCAGAACAAGCTTTTCTGCTTCAACAGCAACAGCGAGAAGAAGAAGAAGCAGGAAAGAAACGACAGAAAAAAGAAGAAGCAGCAGAGAAGAAACAAGGTCTAGGAGAGAAAGAGGTCAGTGAAAGTCAAACGGTGACGATACTCTTAGACATTTTGGTATAGTTAAGGAGTCTGAAACAAATGTATCAGACTTCTTTAATACGACCAAAGAGAAAAAGACCTTACAGAGCCAAACAACCCGACCATGTTACTATGCCTGCGATACCACCGCTAGTGATTTCTACCAAATCATCATGACAGGAGACAGTCCAGAAGTTGGCCTTGGCCGTGACAAAGACTTAAGGCAGTTAAAGCTATTTACGTTCAGTTCCTCTAACAAGAAAAACAAACACCCAACGGTCCTTTTCAGGGCCACCCACTTCTCTCGAAAAATGATAACATTCATTTTGCCAAAATCAATTAAAACTCAAAATCCCCTTTTTTGCCCATGATGTACGTGTGTGAATAAGTGCGTGAGTTTAGGTTCTTATTAACAGTATAAAAATCAAACCCAAAAGACACTTACGTTTTCTGTCTGGTCTGTTCTTGTACAAATTTTTACAATCCAATACACAACACAACACATTAAAAAAGTTCATAGACGTCTTCTGTGTCTTTTTTCACTATCTCTGGGTTTTAAATTTCTTCCCTTTTACAGGTTTTATCTCCTCTTCTTCATCACTTTCTCCTCGTCTTCTTTTCTTCTCTTTTTGCTCCTTCTGGGCGTGTCTAAGTTCTTCCTTTGGGGAGGATACCTCTTCCTCCTCTTCGGAACCCCTCTCTTCCTCTTGCTCCAGTTTGTTTGGGCATTCTGAAGACCGATGTCCGTTCTCTTGACAATGATAACATATATCTTGACTGTTGTCTCTTCTGACACCTATCTTGCTTTTTCGATGGTATGGACGCTCTGTAGCCCATAACCCTTTCTTCTTACAGCTTTAGCAAGTATCTTGACTTTTATCTCGGCATGTCAAAAGAAAACTTTCGTATGACACCTCACAAACCTCTGATCAGACGTTCGATTTGTGTGGGCTCTTCCATCGTTCTGGTCGGTTTGAGAGTGAAATTAATACTGTAAGGGAAGACACTGGTCCATTAAATAGAGAAGATTCTGGTTTGACATAGGTATAGGTACGCATGGCGTTTAAATATAGTCATTTGTTTTTTTGCAGTCAAGATGAAACGAGAAGAAAGTAAGAGGCAGAAACGCGATTTATCGCCACGCACAATAGCTGAAGTCCTGGCTCAAATTCATGGCAGCGATTTTGAAGATGAGATAAGTGAGCCAGAATCCAGACCCAGAGAGTCTACACTCAATCGAAGTTCACCACCCTGAAAAGTACTATCACATTCGAGGGATGGAATAGCGTTCCTCAAGAAATTCCAGAACTACAGCTTACAAGTTCACGGTGAAGTTTAAACATTTCAAGTCCGGAATACCACTGACGAAAGGAGAAGGGTCCATCACCGAGGTGTGGGATTCTTTGTTAACCATACTGGAACGACAATGTGAAGCCAAAGAAGACAATCGCTTGAGACTTTCCATTCATCACGACAGTTTGAAGTCCCCCGTTTGGATCGAGTTTAGCAGCCCGGCAGAACTGTCGCCTTCTAAAGTCATCGACAAGATTCAACATGTGAAACAATCCAACGACAGATTTCACATCACTGATGGCAAAGCCACACTGTTCATGACCCACGTTTCTCTTCCCCAAGGGACAGGACGCAAAAAGGTTTATTGGTGGAAAATTTCTCAGCGCCAAAACGAGTCTCGTCCAGATTAACAACCATCAAGACAAGGCGAGTTTAGCCCGTGCTATCGTGGTGGGACGTACTTATGCCAACAAAAACGACACAGTAGAATAGAAAAGAGCTTGGCAAACAATTCAAAAATCGAACCGAGACAAACAACGAAGAGAAGCAAAACTCCTGTTACAGCAAGTGGAGTTATCCAAAGACACATCCTGTGGCATTCCTGAAATGTAAAAGTTGCAAGACGTCTTGGTACCACGCTACACCTTGAAAATACATTCTGAAAAAGTGGGCGGACCTAGGCTGTTTCCAGGCAAAGGTTTCAAAGACGGAAAATACATTCACGTTTGTCATCACGATGAATATTTGGATGCCATTACCAATATCGCCACATTCCTGGGATACAGTTATTACTGTGTGAAATGTGACTATGGCTATAACAATCGAGAGCAACACAAGAAGTTTGGATCGAAATGTGGGGGATGTTTGGCCTCTCAACCCTATCTGGACGAAGGACAAGAACGAGTGCATTGCCCTGCTTGTCAGCGCACTTGTTTTAACATTGCCTATCACAAACAAGATCTAAAGACGCAAGGTTCACAGAAGAAAAGTGCTTGTCAACTCCTGAGATTGTGCTCTCCTTGTGGACAAGAAATACGTAACAACAATGTTAAGGCACACGTATGTTCAGGAAAGAAACGGTGTCACATTTGTCACCAAATCGTAGACTTGAAACACGAATGCTACATTCAAAAATACCATTCCAAACATCAAAGTGAAGCCGATGACCAGAACAAAGGCAATTTCATTTATTTTCTATTTCGAATGCATGCAAGAGACCGTCATTCACATTCCTAATTTCTGTGTGGCTCATCGAGTGTGCGAGAAGTGCATCTAAGAGCCTATCTTTAGTCATTGCCCTCACTTTAGCAAGATTCCTGGAGGACGTGAATAAAAAATCTTTCGGAGACCAAACACGCTATTAGACCCCATCGACGAGACGTGGAGCCAAGAGGACATCGAACATTACAGAAATTGTCATCGCCATTCCACGGTGATGGTTCGCATTTTCTCGGGATACGATGGACAGTTTCTTTTGAGATACTATACGGAAGAAAGTACCGAACGTCCGAAAGTGACTTTGAACGGAGCCAAATTCATCTCCAAGCAAGTGGTACAAGTGCGGTTTAAAGATTCGATGAGTTACTTGGCCATACCTTTGAGTCGAACGCCTAAAAGGTTTGGAATGACAGAAAGGACCAAAGGCTCTTGTTCCACACTTTTTCAATAGCGAAGCCAATCAACACGCCGTTCTGCCCCATTTGCCGGAGGCTCACTACTATGATCACGACAACATGCGTACCGAACAACGAGAAGCATTATACGTTTGGTAACAGACTCACCCTTTCGACTTTCATAAAGAAATGATAAAGTATTGTCGTTTCGACGTGGACATTTTACAGGGTTGCTGTGGAAAATTTTGAGAATTATTCATGGAGCACTGAGGGATAGAGCCATTGAAAGAAGTCTGTACCATTGCCAAAGCGTGTTCCTTAGTGTACCGCCTGGAAAAAATCCTGGCTGTCATAAGCCCTCCAGCCACCAACTTTGTCAATCATCAATACTCGGTCAAACCCCTACGCTGGCTACATTATTTGTGCGACAAGGAAAAGAAATGGTTCCAACATGCCCGCAACGGAGGAGGCGAAAATACCATCGGAACGTATTCGGTGGATGATTGGGACTTACAAAACCCTCAGATCGTGTACAAGTTTAACGGATGCTTATTTCACGGATGTCCCATTGCTACCTTCAACGTGGCACCAAATATCAGTTTTTACAACGGACCATGGAAGATTTGTACGAGGTCACTTGTCAGTGGTAGTTGAAGTTAGAACAGCAAGGATGCCAAGTGGTGGAAATGTGGGAACGGGAGTACGATCACCGCTTGAACACATATCCCGAGTTTAAACGCGTCGTGGAAAGTTACAAGTTGGTGGACCATTTCAACCCACGGGACAGTTTGTACGGAGGACGGACGAATGCCACCTCTTTCCTGTACCACACTGACGAATACTTGGATGTGTGCTCGCTGTATCCATACGTGTACAAATATTGTCGCTTTTCCACAAGGCACTCGACATTGCTGACAGAACACATCGACCTGGACAATATTGGACAATACGAAGGCTTTATTAAATGTAAAGGTTTGCCTCCCACGGACTTGTTCCTTCCCGATGTCCCTCACCATTGTCAATGAAAACCGATGTTTCCCATGTGCCCTACTTGTGCTGAGAAGTGCAACCAAGACCGACCTTGTCAGCACAACCAGGGTAAGTGTGGAATTGTTCAAAGCTCTGTACATGGGATACCAACTGTTAGAGGTGTACGAAATTTGCCACTTTCCCAAGAAAGAACATTACTAAAAGAGAGGCGAGACACAGAAAGGCATTTTTGCAGACAATTGGATGCTTTTTTGAAACTGAAACAAGAAGTTAGCGGGTATCCTTCCTGGTGTCAGACTCCCGAAGACCGAAAGAAATTAAAATAGAAATACTGGGATCAGGAAGGCATCGCTTTAGACCACGTGAAGAAAAACGAAAGAAGGCGATCGTTTTCCAAAGTGGTGTTAAATTGCTTGTGGGGTAAAATATCACAACAACCATGTTTACCCAAGACGGAGTATTTGTCCGAACCTTCCCGCTATTTTAGATGCTTCACGACAAAAAACAAATACAAGAAACACATGGGCGTCATTCGTGAGGACTTGATGTTAGTCAATTACAAAGAAGAACTGGAGTTTGTACAAGCCGACGAATTTGGAAATGTCATCATTGTGGCTTACGTGACAGCCCATTCTCGCTTAAATTTGTACGAAGTTTTAGAACTGTTAGGAAATCGTGTGCTGTATTTTGACACGGAATGTTGCATCTACATCGATCGCCTGGGTCACTGTTACCCTAAAATCGGAGGAGACCGTTTAGGAGCCTGGACGGACGAGCACCCCGAAGACAGATTTCTTAGTTTTGCTAGTGGCGGTTCCAAATATTACGGCTACGAATACCAGAATAAAAAAGAATAAATGCAAACGGAGTGTAAAGTGAATGGATTGACTTTCAATTATTGTACCAGTCGAGTGGTGCACTTTGAAAGAAGCCTTGCAGTCTTTTCAGGATGGAAACTTTGAATTAACCACCTACAAACCGAACAAGATTGTACGTTTACCCACACACCAACTAGAAAGTCGATCGTTGGAAAAAGTGTGTCAAATCGTGTACCAGAAATGAGTGCTGCTTCCCAATCATTTCACTTTGCTGTACGGACACGTCGATATTGATCAGCATATTAAAAGGTACAACATCCAAAACCGATAGCTCATTGTAACTACCAAGACCAAACGAAAAAGATGAATACTTTTAAACAGACATCATTCATGTTCAAGGATTCTGAAGTGGAGTGCGATGCTGTGCCTAGCGACGAGAGTGTTGCCGTCCGTTGTGACCTGCGATTCAAAACCACATCATGGGAACGTTGCTAAGACTACTACTACTACTACTACTACTACCAATACACGTACCATGAAGAGTGATGCTGACGGATGCGAAAGCGATTCCACTCGTTACAGAAAACCTTATCACTTTACTGGTTTTCCTTGTCAATGTCATCTTCCATGTGAAACCATGAAGCTACCACCCTACGGATGTCATGTAACCCTAAGTAAACTTCAGCAGATTTCACCGTACCCTCATCGAAATGAAGCTGTGAAAGACGAATATTCGTTCCCTGTACGTTTGCCTGAATACTACAAGTTTGAAAGTCGATTCCAAACCTTCCAAGGAAACTGACCAAATTATTTGGGAGGACCTACCGCCGAAGGATTAGCCAGTGTAGAATTGATCTGCTTGGGCACAGGAGATAAAATCAAGTGCTTCAGCTGCGGTATGTCACTACACCACTGGGAATAGGAAGATTCGGCTTACCTGGAACATGCTTGATGGTCTCCGTATTGTCACTACCTACCTTTAGTTGGACACTAGTGATTAACGTGGCATACCATGTCGTTTTTTAAGAAACCAGCTTGACTAGGAGTTAAACGTTGGACAAAACCTAGATAACATCTAAATATTTAAACCCCATTTAAAAACTAATATTCGAGGATTACTAAACGAATTGCAGTGACTTTCCAGAGCAAATCCTCAATTGGTAACTGTTGAACTTTTGTGTCGAGAAATTCACAGGAGGAAAGTGAAAAGAAAAACTTGTCAGGTTTTTCTGGATCAAGTCTGCGTTCATTCGATTATTCCACTTTAAACCGTTTACATCAGAAGATTTTATTGACATTTTTTACCGTTACTCTAAATGGCAGTTGTCAGAAATTACTCACTGTTTTTCGCTCTAGGAGAAGATTTTGAATAAAATAAGGACAATTAGAAGTGACACCTAACATGGGTATAAATACTGATTGACATGATGATCGATTACTTTACAAGAGAACGCATTTACCGAGAGATGGTCAAAATACAGGTGAAATACAACGAACGATTGCTTCCATCACGTCACCGATGTTCAAACCACTGGTATATGTATGCTGTAGGAGAACTGATTCAGATAAAAGTGCTCCAGTGGTCAGACATTGTTAAACTGGATGTGGGCGAGAAGGATTGGTTTGTTGTGACTTCTTTTCACTACAAGGTAGACATACTGCAACAGATTCCAGAGGAAGAGTTAGAGGATTACACAAATGTTTTACAAAACGTACACTTAGTTCAAGAGGAAACTTCTGAACTGAGTGTGATGTGCAAGTTAGTGACTAAACCAATTAGATTTGCCACTGGATTACGATCATCTCTGTACAGAAAGTACACTTATTGCATCTGGCAATAAGGGGTATAAAAACGAACTACCATGCCACAACCTTTATCAGTGGTAATAAAACAGATTCCGTGGAAGGAAATCAATGAGAATATTCAAACGGTGGAGGATTACCAACACTTGTTACGAGAACTGTCTCCATTAAATTGGGGTCGACGTGTGGTGTGTGTCATAGTGTCTTCCTTTCTGGCATTTCGTTTACCAGCCGATTCCTTGTGGGCTCTTTAAGTATTTAACACCAAATAAAACATGAAAGACAGTAAAGTGATCCATTTAAATGTTCATGAGAGATTCATTCTGTTAAAAGCCTTGCGCTTTCATCTGGATGTTTCTCGACCTCTACGGGAAAGAGATTCGTCATCCTTTATGTACTGAAGATGTGTACGACGAGGTGTGTGTATCTTGTGACCTACACCCTCACTGGACAGATGTACGTGACTGGTAAAGTTGGGGTTTCGAAGCATGGACCAAAGAAGTGGCCAAATATGCCCAAGAGTTGTGATCCTCAATTCAAACTTACAGTGAAAAAAGTAACTTTTAGACCTGTGTTAGTGACATTGCTAGAAGAAAACCCCATCACGGAGGAAAACCACTTCCTTCAGGACAGGACTGTCATGGACATTCCCGAACGACCATTCGGGAGGACCCTGTAGAGACTGTAAGAACATTACACACTGTCCCTAGGACACCTTTGTTACCAAATACATGTTGCACAGAGACTTGTTTATATTCCGCTTTGATCGTTCTGATGTGTATTGTATCCCTGTATTTAACCATTTGGCTTTATGTACTTTTGACTTTCGTGTTTCGTGTTGATTTTAGAAAATCAATAAACGTGTCCTGCAAAAAGTAGACTACATCTTGTCTTGTCTGTCTTCGTGTCAAAAGTGACATTGCCTGCACTATGGCTACCTCTACTGTCTCTACTCCCTCTCCCTCCACTTTCAGAGTCATCGACGAAGACTTAGATACTGCCAGCTGGGAGACCTTGTATCTTCACCATACCTTTCTCTTGTTAATTGCCGGACATAGCGGTTCAGGCAAGACCGAATTTGTTACACGTATGATCGAATATAAACATCATTTGATCGATCGTCCACTTCAACGGATCGTGTGGTGTTACAAAGATTGCCAATCGGCATACAGCCTCTTGCGAGAAAGTCAAGGCGATTCCATCGTGTTTGTGGAAGGCATTCCTAAAGAAGACGACGGATCGTGTCTGACCCCAGTTAAACCCACCTGGTCATTTTCGTTGAAGACGAAGAAGAAATTAAGCTATGGTTTAGGTGCAAAGGGCATCAGCGTAATGCCAGTGTCATTTACATCGCTCAAAATTTATTTCAATAAAGTAAATCCCATCTCACCATCAGTCTCAATGCTCATTACGTGGTTTTGTTTAATATCCCTTGAGATAAATCGCAAGTGCAAGTTTTAGGCAAACAGTTAGGAACACCTTGGCTGACTCAAGCGTACGACTATGCCACTCAAACCCCACATGCCTATTTACTCGTGGATTTAAAACCTACCACCCCCGATATTTTGCGATTTTGCACCCATCTGTTTCACTACCGGTGCCAAGACGGAGGGTTTATCGTGTATACGTCCCCGTCTCGTCGACTTAACAAAAAAAATCTATAACAATCTCGGACACTTTGGGTCTGTCTCACACAGCGTCAACATGACGTCCCTTCAGTCTCATCTTCTCGTCAAATTGATTCTTAGCTTGTATGGCATCCATCGCGAAATAATTCCACAAATACGATGATTTACGATGACAGCACGCCAATTACTGCAAGGTATCATTCACATTCCACATCAAACCAAATGCCGCTTTAACATAAACATTGTAGCCTTGGCACGACTTGCCGTTCCCCGAATGGACACTCAAGCTCTAACCTGGTGGTAGCGATTCTTTAGGAGGTGTCATCATTCGCTCCCTCTAAAAATGGGATCCTAATGCGTCCAAAGTCCTCCCCAAATATAAAGCCACTCCCCAAAAAGCCAAACCGGTCCCAAAGAAGAAAAAGAGCAATGATGTCAAGGCCAGGTCACAACCCCAAAAAATACAAGCCCACAGAAAAAGAAAAAAAATAGTCCCCCAAAAAATAAAAGTCCCCAGAAAACAGATTCTATCCGCAAGAGAGTCGCTTATACCAAGACGCATCTTTACATTAGCAAACCACAACCTGCAGCGACGGTGACAGCGTCTCCAGTAGCCTCAGGTTCTTCCACTTCTCCGTTGCAGGTGATGCCTGCCAAACCCATTTTGCCAACCGTTCTTCATCATTTGATAAAACAATGGAAATCCGCGTCTCCAAGAACTCCTCCAGCGGTGACACCCTCCACCTCTTTAGCTGCAGTGGCAGCTGTTCACAAAGTACCCTCCCCAAAATCAAAGTCCAAGAGATACCGGGCATGTTAGAGAGTGTACTGGATTTGTCCAGGCAAGAACTGTCCCGCTTTAGTCCTTTGCGAACCCCTCCACGATGCGTGATGCCTGTCAAGTTGATATGACGTACAGACAATCAGTGACGACGCGTTCTTGTATAAAAAGAAGTCGGGCGGTAAAGAATGAGAATCAGTCTTTCTCTGCTACGGAACAGACAAAGATGTCTCCACCAGAATCCATCCCTTTCTTAACCCCAAAGGAAAGAAAAGGAAAGGACTTCCTCCTCGTTTAGTCAAGCATGGGGTCATGTTTGTCCGTCCTGTCCAAAGCTTCTCCACCCACGCGAAAATAAAACTCATTCAAACAGTCTCCAAAGAGGTCATCGATACCGTGTTCGAATGTTGTTAGAACATCTTGAAAGGCATGATAAATTTGTCTAAACACCAGAAAAACGTCGTCACGTTCTTTGCGAAAAGGTCAAGAAATAAATAACCATTCGCCAAAAGAAGATGTTGGTACAACGCGGAGGACCTTTTTCCATGTTGTTAGGACACTTGCTGAAAGGAGTATTTTAATCAATGATGGGAGGACTCATAGGACCAAGATACAAAAAGACCAAAAAGATAAAAGGGACCTCTGGAGTTAAAAGATTTCAGACGTGTCCTTTGAAATCCAATGGAAGGACGAAAACTGACTTTAGTGTCTTACAAACGATGGATGGAATTCCATAGATGGCAAGAATACAGGACCCCGCATTTGCTTCACAATCCTTATTTGACCGAGATGTCCCAGTTACAACACGAATTGCAAATGTTGATGGATCGCAACGATTTGTCAGAAAAGAAAAAAATTCGCAACGCTACGGTCAACTGTTGCAACGACTGCAACTCATTCACCCTTAAACTTTAGACGAAAGAGCGCTACCAACTCTGAAAGGTTTTAAGACCCGGATGAAAAGTCCATAACCACCACCACCACTACTACCACCACCCCAGCGGTCAAGATAGACGCATCCCCATGGATGTGAGAGGAAGACGAGGTACGAGAAGTCTTTCAAACACCGTCAGCAGCTCCCGTCCCTAGTAAGATTACAAAGTCCTTGTTGACCCGTTCCCCTACCCCTATAGGAGAAGAACTTAAAGCGTGGGTTAAAAGGATAATATCCACTCC
This sequence comes from Sinohyriopsis cumingii, assembly GCA_028554795.2. Classification (NCBI taxonomy): domain Eukaryota; kingdom Metazoa; phylum Mollusca; class Bivalvia; order Unionida; family Unionidae; genus Sinohyriopsis; species Sinohyriopsis cumingii. The sequence continues at coordinate 36,811,150 of CM068827.1, forward strand.
TCCTTTGACAGAAGTATAAAGTAAGAGGGGAAACCAAAAATGAAAAAGGAAAAGAGGACTAACGCCATTCCATTACCACCTCCACTGCCACCACTACCTTTGACTTCTACTCACGTGGCTCATCGGACACGTAAGGCCGTTTCCAAACCACCATTTCGCCCCATTAAAAGTAGCATCATCGAAGAGTGGGTGACTTATTAAAATCCAGGCCATCCTGCAGGTGACGGAGGAGTTCAAAAATTATATCGTTCTGCCAAAACTAGACTGAAAAGTCTCCGATTACCTCAAGTGCAACGATGGTCACAAAAACAAGCCACGTACACTTCGCACAAGCTCATTCGACGAAAGTTTTCATCAGTCGCATAGATCATCAGTGGCAAGGCGATTTAGCCGATGTCTCTTATGTGGCCACCCACAATCGTGGCTACAAATATTTTTTGTGTCATCGACGTCTTTTCCAAATTTGCCTGGGTCGTGCCATTGACTTCCAAATCAAACAGTGAATTAGTGGGTGCCCTCCAACTGGTACTGAAACAAAGCGTCGTCCACCTCTACAATGACAATCCGACAAAGGTACCCAAGTTTTAAACCCAGCTTTCCAAAAAGAATTAAGGAAATGTGACATTCAGTTTTTCACGATCGAGAATCTCTAAACCAAAGCCAGCATCTTGGAACGTTTTCAACGCATCTTGAAAGAACCCATGTGGAAATAATTTACGTATCGACACACTCTCAAGTACATCAACGTCTTACCACACCTGGTCCAAGCGAACAACCAATCTTGCCATAGGAGCATCGGACGTGTCCCCAAGAAGTGACTCCCGACATTGAAGTGACCGTTTTTGAGATCCTGTTCGGTACGTCCCCGACGGTGGCAGTCCTCAAGAAAGTTGGAGTGTAGGCAGCAGGAGATCGGGTGCGCATTGGTAAAACCAAACGCATTTTCGACAAAGGTTACTTACCCAACTGGTCCACCGAATTCTTTCGTGTCACTGGACGAGTGCATGGCCGTCATCTTACCGTCTATAAATTGGAAGACATGAACGGGGAAGTGTTTAAAGGAACGTTTTACTTGACGAAATTACAACGCGTGACCAAGAAAGAAGACAAAGTGTATGACATCGAAAGTATTCTCGAACGAAGAACCCGAAAAGTGGGAAAACGACGTGTCAAAGAAGCCAAACTGCGCTGGAAAGGATATCCTCCCAGTTTTGATTCTAGGATCGACGCTTCGTAAGTCATCGACTACAATACGAAATGACCATCACGCCCTTCCACACAGCCTCAATCGCAGTGACAATTCCTTCACCCAGTTCTTCTCTACAAGATCTAGAAAAGCAACCCTTGTGGGTGTGGTGTGGAGAACGTGTGTCTCAAACGCAAATCGTCTTTTTCTGTCAAATCTTTGTGGTATATTGTGTCATCGGTGTTACCATTGCCAATGTAAGTTTTCAACAAGGAGACAAATAATTGTGGACCATTTTACTGAGCAGTTGCATCGGTTACCTTCTTCCCAATCCTTCCCTGAAATACTCCTCGAACCGAACCAACAGGAGCCTTGAGTCCAACGTCAGTAACCACCTCAACCAAAATAATCCTCTTTTAGACACTCATCTGACTTCGAGTGACGCCTCGGACGGTAGAACTCGTGAATTATGAACAACAACAACCAATATTACTTGACGATACCAATTTACAGTTCCATGGAGGTATTTCCGAACAATACTTTGTGTTGTTACACGGCCAAAATACCTCATGCCATCAAGTTAAACACGAAACCCATTATTTGATGGAAATCATTCACCTTGCACAAGTGATGAATGTCCTTGAAAATCAAAATAAATTTGAGGTCGACGTTCTAGACGGAGCAGTGCAACAAGCCATGATTACTACTCAACAAACGCAACAAATTCACTGCGAATCGAGCAGTACCCAACACTTCTATATTGTACATCTATGATTTTAAAATTAATTCAGGCTATTGTTTTAGCGGTCAAAATCTGATGGACGCGATTGCTGTCAGATTAAATGCAGCATTTGACAAAGTCCTGGCCAAACGGAACAAACCTGTCATCGTTAGTAACATAAAGTGGCTTGTCGCTTGTGATGAAATTTGAAAGTGAGGAAAGAGTGAAAGGTATTAGATTTTGTCTTGAATTGTTTGACCTTTTGGGCGGAGACCTCAATATAGTCACGCACAAAAATACCAAAAAGATCACCATACCAACCATTGCCAACAACGTTTGCGAGGTATTTTCGATTCTCAGACTCAATTTGATCTTTGTGCATTCCGATCTGGTGGAGTACAACGTGGTGGGACACACTTACGTACCGTTCCTGCCTGTCATTCCTTTCAATGTGGATCCTGCCACGAATGCTGACGAGGAAGGTGGAAACACCTATCACGTTCACCGCGAATTTGCACATCCTCACTATTTACCCGTCCTTAAGTCGTATTTCGAAACTGTCAACATTGCTATAAAAGGAGATCTGGGAAAAATATTTCATTCACTAAAGGGAAAGTCACGGTGAAATTCCATATTCGAAAACGATTCTCTAACAACTCGTAAGTCATGTAGCCTTAGTACTGAGGGGTCGCTCGACAGCGAGGACATGGTTTAGAAGATATGTTAAAGTCGGCCTTTCCTTCGGTGGATCCGGTTTTGAAAACGATGGTGACACGAGGATTGCACGATTTGAATGATGCCGCACTGACGCAAGACAAAGGTTTTCCCTAGAATGTCATCATCGACAAACAAAACTAGTAAGAAAATTATTTCTAAAGAGCAGGCAAAAATGTCTTGCTGAAAACGGGCAAAGACACTTTGGGCCGACGGAAAATTCCTATAAATGCCCTGGACACTGCCGAGTCAGGCATTCCTGCTTGAATTACGCCACAGCAAGGACAAGGCAGAACGAGACGAAGAAAACACACCTTCATAGGACAATTGCATTCATAAAGCTTGATAGCCCAAGAAAAGAAAATGAACCGTCCCAGATTTAATATTTTTTTTATTATTTAATCACAGAGAGAAAAAGAAAGAACGAACATCATGTTTCGAGAGTCTTGCGCCTGTTCCAAGTCGGAGCTGAATTTATTTGTCATACCACCCACCATGATGGCGATGCAAGAATCACAAAGGGTCGAATTTCATCCCGGCTTCTCTTTGATGGATTCAGCTCTCGTCGAGTTTGACATCAAAGGACAGCCCGAAGATTACATCGATCTGAATAACATGTACTTGTACTTGAAAGGCCAAGTAAAATAAGTGGCAGACAACACCAATCCCAGAGGGGAATGACAGAGTAGCTACCGTCGACAATTCGATGCATACCTTCTTTTGCGGGGTGGATTTGTGCTTGAATAACAAACTAGTCAGCAACAGCATAGATACTTACTCTTACCGAGCTTGACGTACGGAAAAGAAGCCAAAAAACACTCATCTGGATGCTTGCTTGGTATGGAAACCTGACACAGCGGGAGAGAACACGTTTAAGGACACAGCAATATCAGCAAAACCTTACAATCCTCACAATGCGGTAAATATCGCTCGACGACAGAAAATCAAGCAAGGACGTATTTTAGAACTGATGGATGGTTTGCATTTGGACACGTGGTTGCAAGAAAAGTATTTTCTGAACGGTGTGGATGTCCACCTGAGATTGAATAGAAGTAGTGTCGCTTTCCATTTGATGGCTCATGCCAACAAGTACAAAACGATCATCCAAGAAGCCAGAATCTACGTGCGACGCGTGGAAGTGTTACCTAAAGTGGAAAACGAAACCAGTCACACTTTGAGCAGAACGACCGCCAAGTATCCAAGACGACGCGTGGAAGTAAAATCCGTCACCATTCCCAGGAATCAGCATTCCATGATCAAAGATCATCTGTTCCAAGGACAGTTACCAAAGCGTTCAAACATTGGTATCATGAGCAATCCAGTCGTAAACGGACTTCACAATGAAAATTCTTTCCACTTTCAGCATTACGACGTGTCCAAAATCAAAGTTAGTCGCGATGGCAAAACCTTGTGTATCAGACCCTTTGAACCTAACTTTACCCAGACGAATTACTTGAGATTGTACTTGTCCCTATACGAAACCACCGGAAATTTAGCTAGGAAACTTAGTGTATATCAATGGCCCAATGACTTCCATCAATGAAAGTCTAGCTTAACTTCACAACGTTGTCAACCTTGTCAAATATAGTTAGTCATTACAACAAAATGTTTGTTTGTTTCTTGGAAAGATCGTTTTATGGTTAATTGATGGTTATTTCTTGTTTGAATAAAAACTGTTGTGTTTTGAAAAGTTGTGACTGTCGTTTGCTTTTAATTTGTTTCATGATACATGCTTTTTCACTTTTCATTATCACTCACCCTCAAATCACCTATCATAGCGTTCCGACTCTAAACATTGTAGAATTAATGTGGGTTCCGTCGCACATAAACATCCCAGGTAACGATAAGGCCGACCAAGCCACAAAGAACGCACTAAGCGAACTTGAACCAGCCAACATCGATCACAGCGTCCCAGAATTATACAGCATGATAACAAAATAATTGCCTCTAAATGGCAAACCAAATGGAATACATGACTTAAAGGCCGTACGCTATACTCGATTCAAAAGAACAGTGAGTGTCAAAACCAAAGCACCGAAAACCAATATCAAACATCATCAACGGAGCATTAACCGAATCAATTCAGGAAAAACCTTACTTGCAAGCAGTATGGGGAAATATGTCCTTGCTAATCGTGAATTTGGAGCAAAATGTCCCAATGGCGTTGATGATGAAGACCTCCGGCATGTTTTCAACATATGCCTGAAATATGACGAACAAAAGAAAAAACTGATCTCTACAATAATAAAAATTGCTCACTACAATAAAGAAATTTGGCTTGTCATGTACCTACCCCGAACTTCTTTATCAAACCAATCCCAACCCCAATCAAGCAAATGATGCCATGTTAATATTCCTTAAGGAAATTGACAAGATCAATAAAATATAACCCAACCAATCCATATACTCAGACCAGTCTGACATCCCTAGTTGATTACATAAGCAATGCAGTTTAGTCACAGTTTTAGAAATAGGACTTGATCAATACCCACCCATACAACATCAGATTGTGCATTACCGGACATCCCTGTTAGTGCGGCTGGGTGGTAAATTGGGGGAGGAAGTAGCATACGGTTTACAGACCGAGTAGGGGCAAGTACCGCCAGTGCGCGGGCTGATGCTACACCTGCACCTCTCACCCACTTCGGCTCCCTGAGCCGTCCAAATGTATAATCAATTACACAATACAATAGGTGATCGGTAATTAAGTAACCATCTTTCATACTAACATCTATCTGCTCTATCATTACTTAAGACATGATGAATTGTCTTAAAATATACTTATTATGACTGGCCAACAAAAATAAACATTATAAGGTGGCTTAAATCTCAGCCATCAGGGCCCGCTGCACAATGCGGCAACAAATTGATTTATGAACTATTTAGAAATTAGAGTAACAACACAAATTTAGACCTATAAGGATGCTAAAAATCCAAAGCCATCAAGACCAGCTACACAATGTGGCACCAAATTACATAATTAGGAAATATGTCCTTAAAACATTAGAACTATAAGGAGACTAAACCCCAGTGATCAGGCACAAGGCGGAAATATTGAATTTTAGAATGGAAATCCCAAATATTACTCGATTAAATAACTTCTCCCTAAAATAGACTAGGAGTCTCGTCATGCTATCTATATCTTATTCTGCAAACAGTACAAATGATTTTTCAAATTATAAATACGGCAAACGACGCCATTTACTATTCGGAAATTGTGGCACAAAAATCGATACCGGATGTAGGGCGCATCCCTTCTATTGAGTCCGACCCTCCTTTGCCACCTCCAGACATGTATCATCCAGGTGAGTGTGTGTGTGGACCATTCCCACTCACCATCAGTCCCGTGAGACATCAATGTCTCGAAATCGGACTAATCAAATAGCACTTCCTTAGTGCATTAATACGTTGGGGGAAGTGGCACCATTCCTTCCCCTTCGAAAAAATCAGTTATTCCCAAATGGGAAATTAACTAGTCGTACATGCTCATGAGGGCGAAAACGACTTTAATTGAAACGACTGACTGACGAGTCTGACCATTATTCGGAACATTGGGAGCAACGATAAATGATTCCGAATGCAAGGCACCTCACCTCCTCTCGGACCGACATCCCTTACCCTGCTGGACATATATCATATGAATGAGTGACTGCGGTCTACTCACACTCACCAAAAGTCCCATGAGACAAAAATGTCTCGAAAACGGACTAATCAAATAGCACACAGTGTGTGTAATAAAGAGCTGGGATCGTGGCAATATTCCGCCCCCCCCCCCCTCGAAAACATTACCAACCCTCCGTGAGGGTTTTAACCGGTCGCACATGCCAAATGGGCGAAAGGGACCTAAATTGAAAGACTGACTGATTGAGACTGACCATCAGCAAGAGGACGTCGACCAGCGAACATCGCGGAACATTACATCCGAGCGTCCACGGGTGGCTATGGATTAATCACGAAAAATGAAGAAATAATGAGCCACCAGCCAAACAAGGACTGACATGTTTGCCCTGGACGGCAAAGAATAGTGGAGGATTACTTCGCTGGAAAGCTGCCTTTGCTGAATCATGGTTTTCTAAGGCGCCATTGAGGGGATATTTCAGATCCCCAGCTGGTACTGTGACGACGTTGCGTGAAGGGGCACGGAAAGCATGCTGCACGAGCGGACAAAGTGACCCGTAAATTTATGGCAGAACAAAGACAGTTGTGTTCCAATACCTGCATGACAACGGGTCTATACTCTTGAATAATAGTGGAGTATACTGCTGTTAGTAAAAGTAGCTTACTCTGCAGTACTCAAGCAAGTACACACCAGCTGGTAAGTTAGCGGTCCGGTCGTCGATGTGGACCCTCAGGAGAGGTCTTTTCAAGTGTGGGACCAGCGACGAATGTGGGACTGTACGATAGCTCACAGTGTACCAAGATTCCCTTATTTCTGAAGACCCCGGGCTTACTCGGTATTCAAAAGGTCGAGCAACCTACCATACTTACCTTACAAAATCATGCAGTTTTCATTTGGCTGGAAATTACTTTAGATAGAATCTCTATCTTATAACCTAATACCGCCTTCAAAATTTCATTACTGTTTTATTGCTTATGCGTGATTCAAAATATTTTGTAGTCATTTTTGACTTAACTGATAGGTACATTTCAGTGTTAGGATGTACACTTTGTACACAAAATTCCAACTTTATATATCAGTCATTTTTGAACATTTCAGACTCAGTTAAATGGATTAATTGCACAGGTGGCTTACACGTTATTGATATTTTTATGTCCATTAGAATAACTGGACTAGATTTGGTCAAGTACGGGCTGGCGTTTGAGAGCCCTGTTTCCTTTGAGCCTGTTTCCGGGTATCTTTCTCCCTTGCCTCTCCCGGACTACTGTACCACGACGGAGATGTCGAACTATTTCCACCCGTCTAAAGCCAAGGTGTCCCGATGTGATGTCATAATGATGGCCAATCACTATTGGCGTCACATACTGCTTTGGTCGACACCCAGCTCAGCGATGGAAGACTGAAATTCATTTATATTAACATGAGTGCGTTTTGGGTTCATTCCCACTCATGAAAGCCCTTCATTCAGGTCGTTTGGGACATTTAGTACCACGACCTGATGGCTAAATTAACAGTGCTCTTTGAACACATAAACACCTGTGGGATGAGACTCTAACTCCTTCCCTCATTAAAAAGTATCAGTTCGCCTTGCGGACTAAACCAGTAGCACATGTACTATCGTACGCACGCCACTATAATTTGATAAATCAATCAATCAATCAATCAATCAGTCTGACCATCCATTGTTGACTCATCCTCCTATGAAGATGTGTTCAAGACTAGCCAAGCTGAACAAAGCTTATGTGAATTTACATCGTGTCAGGCAAAGTCTGATACCGAAGCCTGAAGAGAAAGAGACTGTCAGAATGTTGAAAGTGACCGAATACCTGATAGAAGAGCTCTTCAGAGAGGAAATAAAGAAAGAGAAAGAAGAATTGACGGAGAAGTACAGACTTCGGAAGCAGAGAGAACAGCAGCAGCTGCAACAGCAGGAACCAGACAGAGGATTCGTTGACTGCTGTGTAGACACGAAAGAGATTTTCTTCTCTTTCGAAGGAGCAGACCTTATCCTGTGGGAAAACCTGTCGCCAGGCGGGGACTCAATCTTAGACGATAAAAGATTGCCATAAATCCCTGTCCAGAAAAACAGCCCTTTTCAGGGCTACACGCATACTCAAGAAAAGAGATACTATTTCAATTGCCAAATGTATGTTAGTAGATTAAAGAGTTGTAGTGTGTGTATAAGCAATTCTTTTCTTTGTTTTATGTCCAAAATAAATAGAAGTGTGTCTATAAGCACTTCGTTTCCGTCACTTGACAAAATATGTTATGTGTGATTTTGTTTGTAGTTAGCGTTTGTAGGTAAAAGGTAAGTGAGTGTTTCTTGTAGGTCCATCGCGTTCCACGTTTGTTTTGAGTGATGATATGGTCTTGAAAGTTTTGGTGACAGGGGCTGTTTTCCTTCACGTCCGCGCTTCACAAATATAAAGCGAAAGCGTTCGTCAGTCTGGCTACACATCGTTGACTCGTCAACATTTAAGATCAGCAGACTCACAAAACTCTTGGAACTTCAGATGCACCTGGAGTATGCCAGACGCCTCCTGGATGAGCTGACCATGGAGGCAATCCAGGAAAGTGCCAAGCTTGAGGAAGAGGAGGAAAAGAAAACGAAAGAAGAGGTGAATGAAAAGAAAGAAAGTATACTGACCCATCTGATGCTAAGATAGAGCTGTGAAGTCAAGCCGAAGTTGAAGAAACCTCCACAGAGTCAAGCACCACATCCACAACCAGCATAGAGACCCGTGGTCCCACAAATAGAGAACTGGGACCAAGAATTGGAGAAGCAAGAGCGGGAGCCTCAGCGTCCGCAGGAGGTAAGGAGGCAGCATGCACGTTGTGAAACAGGAAAGGGAGGGAATTCTTCACTATCCCTCAAAGTGAAAACTGGCAGAGTGACGCCAGTCTCTCTCTCTCTCTCTCTCTCTCTCTCTCTCTCTCATACACACACACACACACACACACACACACACACACCTGCGCTCCCAACCATAGCTGTGAATTGTGAGCAAGTTTGGAGCCGCCGTTTTATCTGTAGTGTCCGGCCTTTGAGATTTCGCCATTAACCGGGTGCATCTGAAGTAGTATGATTATAAACACTCACTCCTTTCCTTGTGTGTGTGTGTGTGCGTGTGTGTGTGTGTGTGTGTGTGTGTGTGTGTGTGTGTGTGTCTGTGTGTCTGTGTGTGCGTGTGTGTGTGTCTGTCTGTGTGTGTGTGTTTATATGAGTGAGCGTACGTTTGTGTGGATGGTAGATATTATGTTTGTATGCATTCGCGTACGTTTGTGGAGTTTGTGTTTTTTTTCTTCCCTTCTGTGTGGATAGTAGAGTGTGTTTGTATGTTTTTCCCTCCCTTCTGTGCTGATAGTATATAAAGGTTTTCTACTTCCCTCTGTGTGGTCAGTACATTATGGGTTTTTTCTTCTTCCTTCTGTGTGGATATTATAGTTTTGGGTTTGTATCGTTCGCCTGCGTTTGTGTGAATAGTATATTTGGATTTGTTTTTTCCTCTTCCCTTGTGTGGATATTATATTTTAGGTTTTGTCTTCTTCCCATGTGTGGATGGTAGATTGTAGGTTTGTTTTTTCCTCTTCCCATGTGTGAATAGTAGATATGGGGTTTGTATGAATTCGCGTACGTTTGTGTGGATAGTAGATTCGGGTTTGTTTTTTACTTTTTCCGTGTGTGGATAGTAGATATAGGGTTTTTTGAGTTCGCATACTTTGTGCGGATAGTAAATAATATAAGTGAGAGTTAGGGATGTTTTCCATCACGTCCATGGTTGACAACTATAAATTCAAGCGTCCGTCATTCGCGCCATCCTATACAAAATAAACCAAGATGACAACGAACCAACTTGACAAAATGAAAAAATTGCAGGAAGTTGTGGATACCATAGGCATGGTAAAGTGTTACTGGACTGAATAGAGAATGGTGCCTATATTCCGAACATTTAAAAATGGAAAGAAATAATTTTAAAAAGGCGAAAGAAAAACTAATAGAAATGATTAAAGAAGAAAAAGAAGATAAGGAAGCTATAGAAGACAAAGAGAGGATGATAACATGGAAATCTAAGATTGAAAAGAAGAGAAGAATGAACGGAGAAAAAAAGAGGAGAAAGTGGAGAATAAAAAATTAGAAGAAGACAAAGAGTATAGGTGACAAAATAAGAAAATAGTAGAGGAATAGAAGAAATGAGAAGAAAAAAACAAGAGGCCCTTTTCAGGGCCACTCATATACCTCGAAAAGATTTGCTTTCTTGTCTAAAAAAGAAATTTAGTCGGTTGTATAGTTGTTTGCGTGATAGATTGATGTTTATCAATGTATGTTTACGTTGTATGTGTTATACATGTATATGTCCCGCCAAGCGTTCTAAGTTATTTCACGCTCTTTGGTCCGATTGAGGATAGCACCTTGCCACATTATTACCAATCTTCAGTACCGTTACGTTACCTTACTTGTTCCTTTCCCATTGTCCCTATACTACAACTTCACTTTCCCTTGTCCGTAAACAGCAACAATATGCCCAATGTTAAATTCCCATTGTCCGCAAACGTGCCCAGGGGGATCTGAAAAACCCTGTCCGTAATCGTGTCCACGAATTTTTTGACTGGGATTTCCGTTGTCCGTAAACAGTCCCCTTCACTATTCACGTGTTTGTATCATGTCCAATGGGACAAAAAGGGAGGTTGAGACTGGGTCACGTGCTTTGTATATTGTTCCAATAAAATAAGGGTGGATTTAACTCTGTTATACGTGTTTTATATATTCTCCAATGGGACAACAAGTGTAGATGAGACTGTGTCACGTGTTTTGGATCTTGTCCAATGAAACAATAAAGGTGGATGAAGCTCTGTGACACATGTTTTGTATATTGTCCCAGTAAAACAAGGGTCGATGAAGTGTGGGACATGCGTTCTGTATATTACCCAATGAGACGACCGGGGTTGATGAAACTGGAGACAAGTGTTTTGGTAACAACCATAAATTAGGTTCATGCGATATGACTGAAATTTTGTTAAAACTACGTAAACAATCCAAATTGTACACACACACGTGCACACACACACACACACACGCGCGCGCGCACGCGCGCACACACACAGAATTAAAAGTTTACCAACCACTGTCTCGTCCAGAGGTTATGATCTTATGTTACGTGTTTAGGCTCGAATAAACAGTAACACAAGAAAGAGTGAAAACAAGCTTTGAAATAATAACACTGGACAACAAATTTTTACAAAAGTCATGTTACTGAAATAAAATTAGTCAATTCTTATCAATTTTTATGTGCTGAACACGAATATGACAGTCAAATTGCAAAATTGGCTCTAGTTTTTTTGTAATCTGCAAGAAATTAATGTTTACATAACGAAATGCATTCCAATAGTAAAAGGTCAACTGTAATAGCCTACCTATAAAAAATCAAGTCATTGACTACATCTTAGATTTCTTCGCCTGTCTCTTGTACAGCTGTTCGGGAGCATCTCTGAGGAGTGTCCAGCAGTAGTCAGCCAGCATTGTAGTGGACCATTTTCCCTGGTATCTTTGTTCCATTGTTGCGATATCTTGATGAAAACGTTCGCCGTGTTCATCACTAACAATACCACAGTTGCTAGGAAAGAAATCCAAATGGGAATGAAGGAAGTGAATCTTTAGAGACATATTGCAGCCAAGTTTCTTATACTTCATCAACATGTCTTCTACTAGTTCCTTATAGTTTTCTGCCCTAACATTTCCGAGGAAGTTTGTAGAAACTAGGCGAAAAGCATTCCATGCTTGTTTCGCGTCACCTTCCAGCAAGTTGTTGAACCGGTCATCTTTGAAAAGCTCTCGAATCTGAGGACCCACAAAAACTCCCTCTTTAATCTTTGCTTCGCTGAGTCGAGGGAATTTTTCATGCAGGTATCGGAATGCTGGCAAAGTCCGGTCAATGGCTTTCACGAAGTTCTTCATCAAACCTAGTTTGATGTGAAGGGGTGGTAGCAAAATTTTCTGAGCCTCAACCAGAGCTGGGTGTTGGATATTCTTCTCTCCAATGGCTACATTCTGCCTGTGAGTCCATTCCTTCCTCATGTAGTGCATTTCCCTTGCTCGGCTATCCCACTCGCATAAGAAACACATGTATTTTGTATATCCTTGCTGCAGTCCCATTAAAAGGGCAACTACCTTCAAATCACCACAGAGGTGCCAGCTGTACTTGTTATACTCAATGGAATTCAGTAGCTGCCTTAAGTTATCGTATGTCTCTTTCATGTGGACAGCATACGCTACTGGAATAGATGGAAGAATGTTTCCATTGTGCAAAAGCACAGCCTTGAGACTCAGTTTCGAAGAGTCCACAAATAGTCTCCATTCTTGTGGGTCATGAGTGATTTTTAAAGCATTCATGAGGCCCTCAATATCGGAACAGAATATCAGATTACTTTCCTTTCTGAAGAAAGGCTCCAATTGCTGGTGGCGCTTTCGATATGCAGTAATTGTGACATCTTCTTCTAGAAGATTCCATTGTTGGAGTCTTGATCCTAGCAATTCTGCCTTGTTCTTTGATAAGTCCAAATCACGAATCAGGTCATTTAGTTCTTCCTGTGTTATTCTGTGTGGGGTTGATGATGCACCACAGTGAAAATCTGGATCACTGCATGCTGATGGACCAGGAGAAGAACAGGTCGACTCACCTTTGTCTTCGTCAGATGAATCAAGAGAATATTCTGCTGGAGGTTCTGGAATAGGAAGTCCCTCACCATGTGGAACTGGTCTCAATGCAGACGGAATGTTTGGGTAGACTATTCTCGACTTCTTTCGCTTCGTTATTCCGCCGGAAAGAGGAGGAACCAAGCAGAAGTAACAGTCATTTAGGTGGTTGCTTGGCTCTCTCCACACCATTGGGACTGCAAACGGCATTGATGACCTTTTGCAATTCAACCACTGTGAAAGCTGTGTTGTACATGTAGCACAGCATATATGCGGAGCCCAAGGCTTGTCTTGGTCACCAACCTTGCATCCGAAGTAAAGATGATATGCCTTCTTCACTTGAGAATTGATACTTTTCTTCTGGTTGGCAAATGTCACTTCCCCACAAATATAGCAAAAATTGTCCGCGGTATTAACACACTTTCGAGGCATTACTGTTCTTTATTGTACGTAAATGGATAAAATAATAAGTTTTATGTAACAGTAGCTTGAACTGTCTCGCACAACGTCTAAAATATTTTAAATGCTGAACCTATCTGATTGGGCTTTATATAGTACACTGCTTACGTCAGCTTCAGCAGCCGCCTGGCATTAGTATAATAGGCCTACACATGTATAGTACACTGCTGACGTCAACTTACTTCAGCAGCCGCATGGCATTAGTATTGCATTGCATCAGAAAATGATGCAATCAACTGTGGATGATGTGAGCATGATGGTATTATGCAATGTTACATCATTATTCCGGATGTTGCTGCAGTCCTACTGGAGAAATTTACACAGTGAAACATAGAAAATGAGGTATATGAATATCTTCAAAACGAGAGCGAATACAAATTTTTCACGGTTATATTCGTGTTCGGCACACCAAAATACTACAGATTAGGGCCTTTTCAAGTCAGTAATGATTTCACTGTTGACCAGTGTAATTGATTTCCCTGGAAAAATTCTGTAAAAAGTATATAAAAAATATTAACTTACTGTTTTATAGAATCAAATCCAAAAAAAATCCAAGAATAATTCACGAATAAAATTTTAGAAGTCCTAATAACAAAATGTTCTAATGATTTCAAGTTCGAGTCCCGACAAAGAATCCAAGATGGAAGACGATGACGCATGATGTAACATGTAGTGTTGAAGTCTACAGTTCCTTCTAGAAACAAGAAATATCACTCAGGTTTTGGAAATCTGAATAATTTTTATAAAAGCTGTCTTTGCTCAGGAATTTCACATGAGCACACGTATTTTCCAGGAAGAATTTTTTTTAACCCTTTTGAATCCCAATAATTTGAAATAACTCCAAACAGCACAACATACACCTTCCTGTGTAAAGAAAAAGCCCAACTACTGAGAATATCTCTCCAAACCAAAGGTTGCATCGTATTCTAAAACGCAAAAAGGGGGTCCCGTGATCATTTTCCAGAACCTCGACGAAATAATTTACTTGTTAAAGATGACGTACACCAAGTGTGGCCCTGACGAAAATCAATCATTTTAATCTAAGAAATAAAAATTAAAAAATTGTTTACATTTTAAATTACGAAGTCCCATCATGACCTCGACAACCAATCATTTTAAAATAAAAATAGAACTTATTTACGAGGCTGCTACTAATTTTGAATCAAGGTCAGGATCTAGGTCAACACCTGGTGTTTACTAAAACGAACAGTCAAGGTCAAACTATTTTCTGGAAAAGGTCTCATCTCTAGTGAATACATTTACATTACAATAGCATGTAATAAAAAATAATATAAAAAAATAAAACTGACAAACAACAATTAAATTGAAATAAATAAATATATATATATATATATATATATATATATATATATATATATATATATATATATATATATATATATATATATATATATATATATATATATATATATATATATATATATATATATATTAAATCAGATATGATTAAATCAAATATACATAACAATGCTTAGATTCATCTTACAATACTTGTATCAAGAATATTTTTGTCTTAACGTACATTAGTATATAGGAATGTATCATCTCAAACGCTCAGATTCAAAGGCTGAATATCATTCTCAACGTTACTGCTCTATATGATAACTAATTGTGGAACTTAATGACATGTTAGTTATATATTTCGTTCTAAATGTATGATGCTGTAACTATATACAATTCAGAATGGTATTTTTGTGATTTGCTTAAATAACATTACTCTGTAATATCATTTTTTCATGTATCACATTTTATTTATTTATTCATTCATTACTATTATTTTTAAATCTAAAAAGTACTGAGGTGATGACTTTCAATCGTCAAAAATATGCACATTCCTGAACTGATCTGGCTTGATTTTGTGTTTTACGGCGCAGTAACACACTTTTGTTCGATTTTGTTTTTGGGGTGGGTGGGGGTTTAGTACATGATAATTGTAGTAAAGTGCCTTAAACAGGGACACACACCGGTAGCAGAACCAGGTTTGATCCTACAGTAGAACATGAATATGAACGTTATCCACGGACGTCTATGCCTGCTAAATTTAGAGAACGCTGTACTTAAAAGGTAAGTAAATCTGCAGTTTCTTTAGGCGTTACGATTTAAATCTGGTCGTGATATGCATAGTTGACATACAGAGACAGAATATGTTTTTTACCGGAGAATAGGGTGGGGTTGTGGGTGTGGTGGTCAAAGTTACTAAATGATTTGGTTATCCAGCAATGACGGTATTATGCCAAGAAAGGAAAGATTGTAAAGTCAAGGTGACTTGGTGTTTTACGGCACTAGAACATATGTAGGTTATCTGGTGCCGAGGCAATTGGAATAAAGTGCCTTGCCCAACGACACCTCAAGTAGTTAATTCTATGTTTTGGTCGGGAGTCTGACTCCATTAGTAGTCTCTTACGACATGCAGTATAGCACATCGAGAATATTCTACATCCTCAGGCCACACCATTTTATCTAAGAAAGAGTGTAATTACTGACCTTTACAAAGAAAGAGTAAAAGTATGGGCCATTGCAAAGAAAGAGTGAAATTATGGGCCTTTGCAAAGAAAGAGTGAAATTACGGACATTTGCAGACAAAGAGTCAAATTACGGGCCTTTACTAAAGAAAGAGTAAAAATGCAGGCCTTTACTAAGAAAGAGTGAAATTATGGACTTTTACTAACAAAGCGTGAAAAAATGGGTCCTTACTATGAGAGAAATTACTGACCTTTCGTAAGAAAGGGTGAGATTACTTGACTTTGTAAAGAAAGAGTGAAATTACGGGCGTTAAATAAGAAATAGTGAAACTGACGACAATTGAATATTGTCTTTTTTTAGTTTAAAAATAAATAAATAGAATAAATGCAAAATAAAACGAGAATCCTCTTAAATGCATTGGACCTGAACTGACCGTATGAATTTGTGTGCTACGGTTAATATTATTTCACAATTATGAGAGATCAATGATAGTACAACATGTATTTCTTTTCAAACTTAGCTGTTTGAGAAAAACTTCATTTATATTCGAGAATTCATTTTATGTGAGAATTTGTTCTGTTCGGTTCATAAAACTACAGACGTAATAAATGTAGCAGAAAGAACAAATTACCAATCAAATAGCATTTAAACTTGTCTAACACTTGCTTATATCTCCTTCTCCTTGCCTGCATGCACCAACATCAAGGCCATGGTGCCGTAACCCGGGAACCTGGCTTCAAATCCCTGTAGATTTAAGATAAAAATATTATATAACCAGTATATATATATATATATATATATATATATATATATATATATATATATATATATATATATATATATATATATATATATATATATATATATATATATATATATATATATATATATATATATATATCAGGTCACATGCCGCCCCCACCCCAACTACATTCCTACGATAGGAGAGGCCGCTGTCAGTTTTGACATTAATGATCATCTCTTACATGGGGAGCTGTCAGATTTAAGTCATCATACGACATCTTGTTTTCAGAATGACACCTCCAAAAATATGGGTTTACCCCACTTACAACCTCGCTGCTATTAATACTGCACTTATATAAATTATTTTTCTGACAGTTGTCAAGGTAGTAATAGGTGCTTTGAAAGTCGTTATCCATTACGATTGGTACGACAGGCCAATTACATGTGACATTTTGCTGTAGTGCCGGAATTCATGCATAACATTGAAAACATTGTAATCTCAAGTACACGACTTTAAATGACAGAAATCGATTAACTGATGCAGTCGTGATTAGAAATATTATAACGCTGGAAACATGTGATTCATACAATTGGATTTTTAAGCTTTTGGGAATTATTATTATTATTATTATTATTATTATTATTATTATTATTATTATTGTTATTATTATTATAACGAATTAGGAAGAATTAGTATACTGTGTATAAGATATAAACATATTTTGAAAGAATTCTAAAAGTGACAGTAGAAAAATATCCTAAACAATGCTAAGATTTACAGTTAACAATGGGGGAAAATTGTGATGGATGGGCTAACTATGTTAAAAAGCGTCTATTTACATTTAGATTTGGCAATGATCTGTTTACTCAGTGCGTAATTTCTTAAAATATATTTCTTAGATTGCTCAGCCAAAGATGTGAAGATATTTTTAGGGAAACGTTGCAGGATGAGATTAAGTCAATGGAAAGACTGCGCTTCTGTAGATCACTGGGAGTAGAATTCACTTGTCAAAGATATCTAGAACTGTCAAGAGATAACAATCTTTGTTATATAATCATTATGCTAAGAGTGGGGAACTTGCCAATCAGATGTAATATGGGAAGATATGAAAGTATCTGCTATGAGGAAAGATTGTGTCAAATTTGTAAGGTTAACATCGAAAATTAATTTCATTTTATTACTGCTTGTCCGCTATATGGAGAAATACGAAGAAAATATGTACCCAGCTTTGTATATAAAAATCCAACTTTAGAAACATTTAGGTTCTTGATAAAGAATGATACTAGTAAAATTCTGATGACTAATTTAGTAATGTTTACTATAAAAGCCTTAAAGATTAGAGAAAGCGTTTTATCAACCACTATTCTACATACGAATTTAGATCAATATCATAAATCTTGCTCCACACAAGATTTAAAGTTACCCTTAAATCCGTTTATCTGATTATTGTGCAGTATATACTTGTATCTCACCCAATTCGAAAAATGCAATAATGATTATTTTCATGCATATTACTTCTTGTAAATACGATGTTCTTTTGTTACGCACTATGACATCTTGTTGTACTGCGTGATGTATGGATATGTATCATGGGTCAGTGGCCGATATATTACAAATTATTATTATTATTATTATTATTATTATTATTATTATTATTATTATGTAGTAGTAGTAGTAGTAGTAGTAGTAGTAGTAGTAGTAGTAGTAGTAAAGGACCAGATGAGCTAAAGGTTAGATGAATATAATATTCTTTGTGTTTCAATCGGTTTCCTAACCATTTGTCATTCCGATAATTGGTATCTGGTAACACTACTCCACGTCTGCGGTGCTTATTTTCCTACATTTTATCGGGGGGGGGGGGGTAATAAACATTCACAGAAGACTTGTAGCTGTTGTCCGGTTAGGAACCAGTCGAGCATTTTGCACATTCTTTTGAAAACACTCAGGGCATTCAGGAATCATCTGGGTTATTACCTTTCATAGACATGTTATTACATGTGTAATGGCAAAAACACACTGCAAACACATCTGATATATTTTGAATGGCAAAGACATTCTTTGATTGACTTTTCATTGAGATAGTAGATACATCCAATAGTTTTCTTACAAGATACAAAACTTAGTTAAGGTGTGTTTTCTATACATTTATGTGCTGTATCTTCACAGATATAATTTAACAGTTATTTGCCATTTCTCTCTCTCTCTCTCTCTCTTTCTCTCCTTACACACACACATATATGCATACATACATACATACATACATACATACATACATACATGCATACATGCACGCAAGCACGCACGCACACACGCGCATGCATACACACACATACATACATACATACATACGTACATACATACACGCAAGCACGCACGCGCATGCACATACATACATACATACATACATACATACATACATACATACATACATACATACATGCATGCATGCATGCATGCATGCATGCATGTATAATAATAATAATAATAATAATAATAATAATAAACTATCTTTAACGAGGATAACACATTTGGTCATGGCTGACCCATCTGCCATGTGATCCTCAGTTTTTGTAATAAAATAATAAAAATAGAAGTTCATGCACATAACCATGTATCGTCGCACACTCATTCGTACATATTTGACATGAATGACTATATGTGACTATACTGGGAAACATCCAAATATATATCAATTATGGATATGATTTTAAAGTTTTCTATTCAAAGCTTTTAATATATCATTCCAGCTGGTCTAGAAAGAATTTCTTTAATGATAATATAAAAGAAGCAAGGGATGTTGAATTACGTATCCTCATTGGTAAGGAATTCCATACAGTAGGTGCTGATACAGAAAATGAGCTTTTGTAATGATTGGTTTTCGACCAAGGAATCTGGAGATCGGAGATTACGCTCAGTATTTGATGATCTTAGTTCAATTATGTTAGAGATATAATCTGGAGAAAGACCATTTAAAGACTTGTATGTCATGATTCCCTTAAAATAAAGAATACGTTTTTGTATTGGTAGCCATTTCAGACGTGAAAACAAAACATTTGAGGGAGTCATAACAGGAAGTTTCAGTATTATTCGGGCTGCCCTTTTCTGGAGTCTATCAATTCTGGACAGATTATAATTTGATGTGTTTCCCCATATGGGACAGCCGTAATCTATCAGTGGTAGTATATAACCCGAAAAATAAATTTCAAGTGATTGTGGAGGTAGAAATTTTGAAAACAACTTTAACAGAGTTATTCTTTTGACTACCAATGCACATAAGTGATCGATATGCACATTCCAGCTGAGGTGTTGATCAATGTAGATACCAAGAAGTTTTTGATTTTTGACAATAGATACGTCTAAGCCATTTTGAGTTAGAAGTAAATCCATGTTAGTAGATAGAGGCTGCCTTGTTCCAATTGTCATACATTTCGTTTTAGAGATGTTAATATGCATTTTGTTTTGATGACACCAAACTGATATATTGTTGAGGTCGGTTTGAAGTTTATTTTTAATGAAGTCTGGAGATTTATCAGATAAATGCAATGTCGAATCGTCAGCGAAAAGATCTGTGTTAGCGTGCGCTGGATACAAGGCTAAGTCATTGATAAATAGTAGAAAAAGAAGAGGCCCTAATATAGATCCTTGAGGAACACCACTTAAGATATGACTTGGTTCGGATATATGTTTACCCGTGCAAGCAACCTGGTGTCTGTTTGTGAGATACGACGTGAACCAGGCAACTGAGTTTGGAGAAAACTTGCAGGCTGAAAGTTTTTTAATAAGCACCGAATGGTCAACCAAATCGAATGCTTTTTTAAAATCAATGAAGATTGCACCAGCAAGTTCACCTGATTCTACTGCTAGTAGCCATTGGTCTATAAGTTTTGTCATTGCAGTCTGACATGAATGGTTCTTTCGAAAACCTGATTGTGATCTATGGAGGAGCTGGTACTTGTCAAGATATTTGAAAATATGCTTGCTGACATGTTTTTCCATAATTTGTGAAATTACGGATAGAACAGATATGGATCGATAGTTGGATGGGTCATTCTTTTCATTTCCCTTATAAATTGCGAATACTTTTGCTAACTTCAATGTCTCCGGGAATTTATTGGAAGTGATACTACAGTTAATTATTTTTTTCAACGACTCTGAGATTGATAAAGCCGATATTTTCAGAGTTTTGGGGTGAATTCCATCTAGACCAGCTGATTTGTTTGTGTCAAGTTTATTTATAATATCAAAAGTGTCATTTATTATTATTAAGGGAATGTTGAAACTAACATGATCGGGTACCCTTTCATTCACGAATTTAGTAAGTTTGTCTAAATTAGGCTCTGTATTCTTGGACCTGTCAAGCGTTTGAGAGATATTAGTAAAACAAATGGTTCAGCTGGTTGCAATATCGAGCTCTTCAGTATATTTAGTACCATCGACCACATGGAGCTAGAAGGCGCAGGTTTCGTTGAAGTTAGATTTCGTAAGTGATTCCAGATGGATCTGTTATCGGACTTTGATGTGATGACTTCTTTGAAAAAGGAGCGTTTGTGTTTTACAATGATTGATTTGACTGTTTCGCCATAAACGATAGTTTGTGAAGTCTTTATGTTTATGGTAGTAGTTTCGTTTACGTTGTGCCTCTGCGATTTCATTAGTATGCCATTCTGGTTGTTTTGATCGTTTAATTCTCTTGATGCGTGTTTATTTAGGATAGTAAGAAAACAGTGATTCCAGTTAGACAAGTCATAATCTGGATCTATGTTAGGGAAATATATAGCGTTAATGTTTTGTGATAGTTCGGAAAGAAATTCATTTTCAGAAAAGTTTTTGAAACGTCTGTACTGCATGTAGGAGTGTAAGTTGTTTTTCTTTGCGCTCTGTTGCTTACCAGTTGCACATATAGGATAGTGATCACTAATAGGGAAACATGGTACGTTTATCTCGTAGAGATTGGTTGGATGGGTAGTATAGATGTGGTCGATCAGAGTAGAAGTACAGGCTGTTACTCTTGTTGGAGCATATATTACCTGTGTAAGGTCGTGTAGTTGTATCATATGTAGCCATTTAGTGTTAGTATCAGAGATGAGGTCAATATTAAAGTTTCCCATGATAATTACTTCATTGTTGGAAGATAAAGCAGCCTCTAACTCGTGTTCAAATTGGTCAGTCCATGAGAAGAGGGAGTTTGGGGGTCGGTATGCTGAGCAGATATAGAGTGATTTGCTACTGAGGAAACTTAACTCGATCCATATTGATTCAATAGTAGAATTTTCAAAATCTGTTCTTCTCTTGTATGTTAAGTTATTTGAATACATACAGTATTGAGTATTGTGAGTATTGTCATGTTGAATTAGCCTACACCTTCGAAATTAAGTCGTTAAAATCATTTACCTGATAAGAAAGTATATTTGTAAGGATGCAACACCTATAATAATTGTGCCAGGTTATCTTTAAACATTTGCTGGGAAAGGATGGTGAGTATAGAGGAATAACAGCAGCCCAAACTAATTCACGGCAATTACGGAAAATTTTTCTCTGCGAAAGTTTCGAGTTTACACTTACGTTTCAATGCCATTTAAAAACGGGAAGTATTCTGTAATTAAATTAGGGATTCATATTTACAAAATGTGTGTGTCATTTGGGGTTTTAACGTAGCTTGAAAAAACTTTCAATCATATTCCTAGGATGTATGCAGTGTGGCAGTTTATAGTGATGCATAGCACTGGGGCATCATGCCGCAGACATGTAGCATCATGTCCCACCCAGTCGCATTATCCTGACACCAAGCCGATCAGTCCTAACACTAACCTCTTAATGCTGAGCGCCAAACAAGGCACCCAGCTAGTAACATTTTATAAGTTTTTGGTATGAGTCGACCGGAATTCGAACTCATAATCGCCCGCATTCGAGCCGGACGCTCTAGCCACTTAGTCCACAGGAGCGGTCATATTTACAAAATAACCCATATATTTACGAAACAAATAACAATATGAAAGAAGATATTATTTTTTATACATGATTAATGGGGCGTCAATGCTGACTCGTACCACTGAGAAGCTTTTCATTTCACTAAATTCACAAAAGACGGAGAAACACCCACACAATCAACCACTCTCTCTTCCCCCACACACAACATAATGACACACGAGCACACCTTAAAAATGTAACAAACAGGCTTTGACAAGCTAATAATAATTATTGTTTTTAGGGACACATCAATTATTGAATTTAAAGTGAAATTCAATTCCATTCAAAGGATACATATTGACTATTATAAAAAAGGATACCTTCAGATATTGTACAAAACAAGAATTGACTATTATAATATAGGATACCTTCAGATACGGTACAAACAATTATTGACTATTATAATAATTGGATACCTTTCAAATATTGTACAAACACTGACTATTATAAAATAGTATACCTTCAGATACTGTACAAACAATTATTGACTATTATGAAATAGGATACCCTTCAAATACTGTACAAACACTGACTATTATAAAATAGGAAACCTTCAAATACTGTACAAACACTATTATATTATAAAATAGGAAACCTTCAGATACTGTACAAACACTGACTATTATAAAATAGGAAACCTTCAAATACTGTACAAAACAATAATTGACTAATATAAAATAGGATACCTTCAGATACGATATAAAACAGTGATTGACTATTATAAAAAAGCATAGCTTCAGATACTGTACAAAACAATAATTGACTATTATAAAATAGGATACCCTTCAATACTGTGCAAACAACTGACTGTTAGAAAACAGGATACCTCCAACTATTTTACAAACACTAATTGACAAGTACAAAGAAGTGCAGAATTTCTAAATCGAAGTTTCTTAGCAAGCAGTTATACATATATGTAAGAAAATGCAGTTCATATTTACAATCGGACTTAATTATTGTCTAAGTCTTAAATTTCATTGTTTTTTTAACGGACGATAAATCATAAATTTCAGTGTTTCATAACGATGACCAATCATAAATTTCATTTTTTTTAAAATAACGGATGATAGTGTATTCTGTTCTTTTACAATAACTTTTCTTACGTACATTCAACTAATATAGTTTTTTTTATATTTCTTTTCCATGATTTGATCTAATCTCAGTTTTAAACATATTGTATAAAAAATAAACATGTGATACAAAACGTTGTTATCCCTTCCTGTGCTTGTACATAATTTCCTGTAGCTTTTGCTTGCATCATTTATAACAGTACCGCTCCGGTGACCTAGTTGTTAGAGTGCCTGCCTCGGATGCGGGATTCGAACCCCGACCAAGTAATAACAAAGACTTATAAAAATGGTACTAACAGCCGCCTCGCTTGGCGCTCAGCATCAAGAGGTTAGTGTTAGGACTAGTCGGCCTGTTGTCAGGATAATGTGACTGGGTGGGGCATGATGCTTCATGCATGCGGCATGATGTCCCAGTGCTAGACATTACTATAAACTGCCATACTGCAGACAACGAAGTGATATGACTGAAAATGTTAAAGCTACTATAAAAATTCAAATCACACACACACACACACACACACTTTATGAAAGGAGATAAAATAGATCTATTAATAAGTTCGCATTGAAACGTTTCGACGTTTGATTCTGCCCGATGACATTAATGATTGAGTAACGTTTATATTGTGTGTTCTTTCCATGGCTAGGCTAACTGCTATTTACCTACCTATTTCCTTAGTTTGTCAGCTAATTTTGTGATAATCATATTCGCACAAAATAGCTTTTATATTCCTGCAAAAATGCAAGACGGTTGATACAAATCACAGTACATGCAGATAAATGGTGATAGATCGGCTCTTCCATGGTTAAATAGGCAAAGAAGGAGTGTCAAATCTATGGCTAATGAGATAAAAATCTGTTGTAGCCTGTGTCATTGTTATTTCCATTCAGAATTGATAAGATATATATAGAATAGTAATACATCTTTGATTCTGAATTTCAGTATAATCGAGAAATGCCGTCTTCACAACTCGAATTTCTTTGCTGGTATAACCTTTTTTGTCATTTCTGCATTAGGAGGGAATCGAAAACATGTATGCCCATTGAAACAAAAGCTCAAACTACTGCAGCTTGCATTACGTTTTCATGAACAGTTCATAGAGCCAATAAGTGCAAAAATAATAATTTATTAAATAGATTTCCTTCATCTCTTTTGCCTCTCTCTTGATCTTTCACCTGTAAATAAAAATTATATTTAAAGCAAATTAACTCAGCCTTTCCATCCCAGCTATTGACACTCCCATTGAGTTATTAAGATAAAATCATGGCAGGCAAGGTGATCAGGATTCCGGAACAATTTTAGTACTTGAAAAAGACTTGGACATTTTCGCTACGAAACCATGATATGATGTAAGCATATATATAAAAATGCATTTATAAATTTATCTTTTCATGCCTGGCAAAGGAACATTAGATCCTGATACACAAAACATGGCATTACCCTCCCCATTATACAACTGAGTATGTATTTTGTAATGTTATTATTACCTGCATATTACCTGCATTTTAACAGTCATCTATATAAACATTTCACAAAGCTTGAAAAGACACATCAGTAAGATATACAAGCAAAACAGAAACGTAGCACTTAGCAAACTTGAAAAGCTGTAAATGCAATTGCTTGTGTCCTTTACCAAATTTTGTAAATGACAGCATTTCACACCTTCATGAACGCAAAATGTACGTAGAAAATGCAAAACTCTAGATATTAAAACAATAGTTGATGTCTTGTCAAATTATCGAATGCCTCTGCCAGTTGTAGATGTTAATATAAAATTATTGACTGTGTTAAGGTAAATATCAAGTTTTATAAATCAGTAACCAGAGGTAAATAAGATAATGTATTGGTTCATTAAAATTCATATTCACCAAATCCAAGGGTTATCATTTTGTATTACACAACTGTATTCAAAACTTTTAAATTTAATGTTTCAGAATAGTGAAAATGCATCTACAGCGGCATAACGCCGCATAAAATATGTGATAAAGTCTCTAAGACTCAATGCAGCCAGACAGTTAAATATGCAGAATTATTGTCAATCATATTATTGTTAACCATTCAAAAACTATCTCTCAAAATAAACATGCAATAATATGTCACATTTTTCACACCAACTCTACCAAAACCAGCTTAATTAATTAATTAATTAATTAATTAATTAATAATAATAATAATAATAATAATAATAATAATAATAATAATAATAAATCATTCTGGTGATTAGTGTTGTTGTCGTCGTATCTATTGTTTCTATGTCATTTATGGTTGTTGCTTTTGTTATTATTTTGCCATATCAGCGTCGAGAGACCATTGCTAAGACGGGATATGGAAAAATGTTCTGGGTGAAAATCCTTCCAAGAACGGCTGATGACGGACGAACCATCCTTAGCAAACATTATTCATTGATAAACAATAAAACCCAAGCGAGATGAAATAATGTAAGGTTCAATCCGGTACACTGGAAGACAGGAACAAAATATAAAAGAAATGACTGCTGAAACAAAATACGCTGCAAGACATATAAGTACATACTTCAGAAATATGAAAATATAAGCCACTAATTTCCTTCGCCAAAAAAAATATATGCTAAAGCACTAGAGACATACCGGCTAAGGAGAGACTGGAAGATCTCCAGCAAGACAACGATGAACTTCCGGTAAAGGTGGACAGAAAATGAATTCACGGCTACTGAGAACATAACATAAAGTTTGGGATCGCGTTGAGTAGGAGGGCATTTGTTTGTTCCATAATATCTGGCACGAACTTATACGAAACTAAAAAATAATGTATCACTCATAGTTTGCACTGTACTTGCACTGAGGCTTCACTAAACGCTATTTTATTAATGCCTGTTACACTAAACTTAGAAAATATTTTTTCAGCTTCTCTCAGTCTATACAAGCTGCGGATACTGTCAAGGGAAAGAAGATATGTCATGAAATTATTCCAACTGTGTATCACTTGTGGTGCTTTCAAAGTCACAAAATAAAGAGAAAATAACCTTAAGGACAAACACTCACCCTTCTGCTTTGAATAGTGTCGTGATTTCCAACACTGTCAGATGGCGGTCTGTATTAACTAATGATTGGATGCATGCATTTAGTAGTCTTTAACTGCACCTCAGCACAAAAGTGGCTATGTAGTACCAAACAAAGGTCAAATTCTAAAAACTGCAAAAATGAAATGCACAAAAATGTACGAAGAAAACACCTGACAAAGAAATGTATACATTAATTATAGATTGGTATAATGTATGCTATGATGAAGCACTGTATATATTGGAACACATGGCATTATCTAATTATTATACATGGTTCAGCAATTTGATGATATAATAACTCACAAATTATAGAATGAAATGTAAAGGCATCAAGGAAATCTTCTGCATTCGTAGTAGAACTTGGAAGAGTTCCGTTAAAGATAATTTACCTCAGAATATGTAATAAATACTAGAGGCACATTTGAAAATTAAGCAATGAAAGATCTCCCATGAGATGCTATGATATATTGCTGAGATTAGAAGTATCTCAAATACATAAAGTGAGTGAAAATACTGTGTAGATCTATATAATGCCAGTTTTACAAAATGTTTAAGAACAAAATCAAATTTAAAGTCATATGGTGAGCTTTACTTAGGTTTTGTTTGTCTCAAAGTATGTACAATGTCCGTAACTGAGTTTTCTGAACGTCTGCACCTCTACTAGGTGTCTATTCCGTTTATGTAAACTTTACCATTGATATAAGCGGAATAGATTGGGAAATCATTGACGTGATTGCTGCTTTCTGCAGAATGATTTGCACATATCTTTTTCAATCGCTAATAAAATTTATAAAATTGTCATCTGGTTTAACTGCATTGAGTATTCTTTCAAATATGCATCTTGTTTAATTAGGTGTTAACGTCTTCCTTAACGCTAATTCATTAGGGAGATAATTAATAATGTGTGTGTGTGTGTGTGTGTGTGTGTGTGTGTGTGTGATTCAGTCATATCGCTACGATGTCTGCAGTGTGGTAGTTTATAGTGATGTATAGCACTGGGGCATCTTGTCCCACTCCGTCATATTATCCTGACACCAGACCAATCAGTCCTAACACTAACCTCTTAATGCTGAGTGCCAAGCGAGGCAGCTGCTGGCACCATGTGTTATGTATTTGGTATGATTCAGCCGGGGCTCGAACCCGCGACTTCCCGCATCCGAGGCGGATGCTCTAACACCTTATGCCACCGGAGCGGTAATAATTAATCTGAATACAATCTATATCTAATCAATCTACCAAAAATGTGATGCTTTAAAAAATATCGTTTTGTGATACCAAAAGATGAAATATATCCGGTAGTATTATTATAGAAAAAGAACATTTTCTTTGTTATAGACCAGACTTGGTCCAGAATAGATGAATAGACGTCTAAACTCACTCTACAGCACAACACGCTCACCCAACCCTCCTTTCAGTAATTTCACCTCACTTTCATAAGCTGACACCCAACCCTCCTTTCCGTAATTTCACCTCACTTTCATAAGCTGAGCATATAAATATACGTGGCTTAAGAAAGTGATATTGCTTCGTTGACTTAATCTGTCGAAGTTAATTACATTTTTTACATTTTGTAAACTATTTGACCATATCTGAAAACAGTTAAAGTCAGTCTGATTCAGCCATGCATCACAGCTGGTTTGTCGTTGGGTAGGCACACACAATCAAGCGTCGCATTGCAGGATGGGAAATCTCATATTTGATGGTATATTTTTCACATATAAAAATATAGGAATTAAAAAATATGAAAATTATTTCGTCAATAAGTCTATATTTCACACTTAAGTATATAATAAATGGTTATATTTGATTTAGAATTATATTCCTTCTTTGCGTTGTCGCCGCCCTTTAAAGAAGTATTAAGCATTTCACGGATTACTTTGAGCAAGAAAATGCGTCCTATTTTGTGTGCTTGTCATTTTTCATTGGACTCCAGCATGTCTCCACGAAGACACGGTACTGTATGCCCTATTTAAAGTACGCCTAATTTCCTTGCTCTTTGTCAACCTTATCATGCCTGGTTGTACATTCCTACTGTATAAATAAGTAACACAGTCTGCGTTCAGATTGTTCTGATTGACACGGATTTGAAATGTTAGTCAGGGGAGTAGCTGCTTGTACGCAAAATCTCAAACACTTGCGCATTATTTTGCATAGAAGGAGAGGGAAGTGGGATCATTAGATCATGCAATGCATTAAAATGGTTTATACCTAGAACATATGATTGCACGGATAGGTCCAATACTTAGATCACATTATTGCACTGACGGTCCTATACTTAGATCACATGATTGCACTGATAGGTCCTATACTTAGATCACATTATTGCACTGATGGTCCTATACTTAGATCACATGATTGCACTGACAGATCAAATACTTAGATCACATGATTGCACTGATGGTCCAGTACTTAGATGAAATGATTTCATTGGTAGGTCCAATACGTAGATCACGTGATTGCACTGATGTGTCCACACAATAACAAATATCATTTTGTATACGCTTTGTAGACCAAACAAACCGACCACAGACGAAGAGTTCATGGGTTCTCTGCTTGGCATTGCAGAATCATGGTGCTACCATCGAAAACGTGTGCAAAGAAGAATATCATGGAGCCGTTAATATGAGTGGCAAAAATGGGACGAGTTTAAGCACAGATACTGGATCCGCGGTGGTTCAGTTGGTAGTGCATAGGACTCGTAAATCCATGAGTCATGGGTTTAATGCTCTCTCATGCCAGCCCAGGTCGGCTGCCTCAGCGTGCCTGTAGGAAAGCCACGTAGCTCCTGGCATATATACAAATTTGTGGAAAGTGCCGTGAAAAGCCAGCCAGCCAACCAGCTATTAAGCACAGATGAAAGAGAACGAGCGAGGATGAGGTTATCTCTGTCAAGCACATCACTCTAACCTTGCCACGTTCATGCAAGCACAAATCCTGAACATAAAACAATGATGGCAGCTTCAAACGAGAAAACATTTGCATTTTTAATTCTGCTAAAAGATTTCAAATCTTTGGCGATTAGATGGACTCTGACCAAAATGTAGCAGAAAAGCTAGAATAGTATACAATACTCCAAACGCTTTGTGAAACGAGATGTGCTATGAGTCTTGCAAATGCACTGTGAACTTTTAAATGGCTTTTTCTGCAGTTGTTCATAGACGTAAACATTTAGAGCTGTTTGGCGATGTTAACGTTGGTAACTTTGTAATTTAGCTAGTTATCGACGAATGCCTTCCGCAAATATTTCAATTTGTAAAGTGTCCGACAAGCTGTTACTGTGACCTTGTTGAAGTTGTTGGGAGAAAAAGAGTCTTTAACTTTTTAACAGCATTTTCAGGATGAGAGAACTGATCCTGCAGTCTCTACGAATCTGCCGTTAGTATTGCAATCGATGTATGAAGGATCGCACCAGGGCAACCCGCTTTGACAACAGAAAAATCAAAAAGAGCCTGGAAAAACCCAAAGCAATATTGGCATAGAGCTGTAAATCTTCCATAAATGGATCACATTACTGAACAGCTTTGAGACAAACTCCTTGGAGCAGATGATAAATTCCTTGTCAGAAATTGATTCCTGCATTGCTTAGGACATGCGAACTGGAGATCATCGATCGAATATTTAGCTCATTTACCGCAAAGAAGGAAAGTGATCATAGAACAAGTTACAGGTGGAAAGTTCGGTGTGATATGAATGGCGAAATAGCCCGACAAGCTCTGTAATACGCTACATGTCATCAATCCAGACCTCTCCCCTTGTGTCTATATAGTTCTGACGATTCTGATCATAAATTCTTCAACCGCCACGACTACACGAAGCTTCAGTCTCACACATGCATGAACATATGTCCCATCAACAAGGGGTACAAAGATGTCTTGATCAGCAAATGTTCACATCTACCTAAATAAAACTATTGACGACACTTTTGCGAACACGGAAACGAAAGTAAATTTTAATTAAAGCAAATACATTACCTATAATTAGTAACTACTATTCAATATATTAAATAAGCTAGAACTGGAAATATTAAAAAGTAAAGGAAAAAGTTTGTTTAGAAGATTTCTTCGCCTACAAATGCACCAACGCTCTATAAACGATGTATTCAAATTCATTTTTTCATGGGAAGCATGCACCCAGCACTCCCATCTCCAGCTGTTTCGGGGCTACTCTTGCCCTATATGTACTTGCACTTACAAACACAGCTACGCTCCTATTAGTAAAAACGTTTTTCTATGTGCTTTATTACTGACAGTTCTCGAGCTAAGCATGACGTCAGGAGACGTTGTCGTCTGCTGCTGGAAAGTGTTTGTCCACAGGTGATGTATGTCTAGCATAGGAACTCTTGTCATACATGATTAATAGCATGGCGCGCGCGACTAACGCAGACCATGTTGTGTTCCCTGATACAGATCTTGTGGTGTCGTCCATTTTCATCAAGAAATATTCATGCCTATACATTTTATTTTTTCTAAAATTGTAATTCCCATTTTTTGTGTAATGCTCAACACGTAACAAGACACGCATGTTCCTATTGTAACACATATTAAACGAAAGATGAAGATTGATATCTTGGAAAAGGGCATTAAGACACGAGCGAGGATAAGACCATGTGTTGAAGAAGAAATTATTAGATTCAGTGGCATCTAGCATAAAATAATAGTCACATGTAAATGAAGTGATACATACGTTTTTGTCTACCTATCTAACAGCCAACAGTTCATTCATTCAATGCATTTGTCTGTCATTTCATATATCCCAACATGCGACATAATCTTGCAAACATAGATGCTGTTACAAAAACATAAAGCAATCTTGCATTCATAAATGTATTGTCTTAATCGGTCGATGGATCGATTGATTGTTTAATTATTGATTTCATCGTAATTAATATTCATATCGATATATTGACATTGGTATCAAATGTTGAGAAAAGACGAAACACTAGTATCACAAAACTCGTCATTACAAATCAGTTATTGTTGCTGCGTCCATTAGACCAGACATCACAAAACTCGTCCTTACATATGATTTATCGTTGCTGCTTCCATTAGACCAAATATCACAAAACTCGTCCTTACATATCAATTCTTGCTACTACCTACATTAGACCAGACATCATAAAACTCGTCCTTACATACGAATTATTGTTACTAGCTCCGTTAGACCAGACATCATAAAACGCGTCCTTTCAAATAAATTACTGTTACTACCTCCATTAGACCAGACATCATGCAACTCGTCTTTACATATGAGTTAATGTTACTAGTTCCATCAGACCAGACATCACAAAACTCGTCCTTGCATATTAATTATTGTTACTACCTCCATTAGACCAAACATACACTTAATATGCTTTTTGAAACCATGCCACTATATTCTCTGCGCTTAAAAATATATTTGTGATTGATTCTTTTTAAGGATGTTTTGTCTATTTTTTAAAATTTTTCCATATGACATTATTTATTATCTTAACTACGCTCATGTAGCTATAGGTTTTGAGTTTTTAAAGGAGGGTATTTTTTCTGCATCAAAGGGAAGTTTACAACAATTACAACGTCATTCGGAAAGCTAAAATAAATGAATTCGCAAGACTGGACGAAATGAGTAATCATGCACAATAGACGGAAATTAATAAAGATCTTTTAAGTTAAGACGTCATCACCGACATAAGTGATGCACCTTGGTATATCCGCTCTATTTGTTGATAAAATCGAAAACGCTTTTACGGCTGAACAAGCAAACGCTAATGTCGGTTAACTTCTGACGGTAGTGCCGGGAACCACGGGTGCAAAACAAGGGTAGGTCAATAACAGAAATAAATTAGATCAGCATTTTGCCGTTCAAC
This sequence comes from Sinohyriopsis cumingii, assembly GCA_028554795.2. Lineage (NCBI taxonomy): Eukaryota > Metazoa > Mollusca > Bivalvia > Unionida > Unionidae > Sinohyriopsis > Sinohyriopsis cumingii. The sequence goes on from CM068827.1 coordinate 36,843,686, forward strand.
AGAGAGACATCGAGGCAAGAAAAGAATGGAACTATTTTATCAGAATGTTTGATCGAAGTAAGGACGTTTAAACCGGCAATTAGAGAGAGGTTTAGTGACTTCCTCGGCGCCTCTGTCTTTAACGGTTTATATCGGCAGGTAAAATCCTACGTTGCATCTGACATGCCTTTGAAATATTTAATTGCATGCAGATTTCTGCGACATAAAACGCAATCATCCATGCTTGGCCGAATGGCAAAGATGAAACAAACGATACAAAAGAAACCAAACAAAATGTTAAAGTATTCTAAAAAGAATATTTTATTAATTATCTCATACCAGTTTGGTTAAATAATTTGTGACTAGTAACGTGGGCTATTTAACTTGTTACAATTTAAGATTATGCACTATTTTGTTTATTTTCATGCACTAAATAATATAAGTTTCAATGCACTATTTACAAATTTAGGGATTAATTTGAATAACAGTAAATATTTAATTCATATTTTGTACGGATGCATTGTCATGTTTTTAAGAAAATTGAATTAAAAATTATAATTGTTCATGAAAAATTCACGTTTTCGTGGTAGAGCTTTTCTGTCGTGAATTAGGGAAACAGTGCAGGTCCTTTGTATTACTGAAGGCCAAAAATGCAGCCATATGCCCATTTTTAAACAAAATTAGTTTTGCTTACTTAAAGTTATAGTGGTTGAACATTTAATGCATATGATATGTTTTTAAACCCACACAACAAATTTACCAAACTAGAAGGAATCAAAACAACATAAAGACATCGTTAGCCAATTTCTATCTCATGCACATAACAATTAAAGAGTGTAAATTATGTAATTGCACAAAAGTAAATCGAAGGGCCTGTTCGTCGATATGTTCATATATCGATAGAGTTGATCATCTAAATCTACAATGTTTCCAAACTGTTTTCTCTTCGTACCATATAGATTCTTTAAAAAAAATTAATTTAAAAAAAAATGCATGCTTTTGATATAAGTATTCTTTCAAACGCCGGCATCTATATTGTGAATTTCAAATCGTCTATATTAGAAATAATTCCAGAAAAAGTACTTTAAATTATTTTATAGGTAAGTTAAATTATATGTTTAGTTTATATTTTATAGAGTAAGTCAGGCCATTATGTTATTAGATATAATTGGTATGCCTTTATACACTTTAGACACTACATAGCTGAACAGACACTTTTAATTCAAATATATCTTGTACATATGAATAAAATACATAACGAGAATGGTTCCAGCTGTTATAATCCAAAGCCATTATTCTTGTCGGAAATAGATTCGAGCGTGGTTATTGTAAAAGAATCTCTGATAGTCGTTCTAATAATTAATGTTATATGTAACTCAAGTCAGTTTATGTGCGCGCATGCGTGATGTATATCAATGCATTTATACTCAAACATGTCTCAGTTCATGTATGTTACGGGAGGTTGTCGCATTCTGAGAGGTAGTCTAACCCAGATAGTACATTCTGAGGTTGACGCTGGCTCGAGCGACGATATTTGTTAACTACGTGTGTTGGACAGATAGGTTCTGGACCTATGGGTATGCTGGATAGAAAGGTTCTTGAGGGATCTTTCGGCAGGTTTGAAAGAGTGGACTACAAGAGGTCGTTCATCAGCCATTTCAGAGGAGTTATCTCGTAACCGTCGCAAAAATGCTACAAGATAAATATCTGTATTACACATTGATGGAATATAGTAATCAGATTTTGAACCATACATTCAATGTCATTATATGTGGGACAATTTAATGAATCGTCATCCTTTTTAATGAAAAGTACATTGATTATATTTATTGATAAATCCATAACTTGATCGTATCTACCGCTAATTCCATGCATTAATCAATGCATTGATCGTGTTCGTTGCGACACAATATAATTTATGATTTGTTCCTGAAATCCTATCCACTGAAGAACGAATCCATGTTGTTTTATATATGTCGGCGAACTTGATGCTCGAGAGTCGGGTACGTTTTTCCGTAGTTATAGTTAAATTTATGAGAGGTGAAAGTAAGTGTGTGAGCTAGTGTGTCAGAAATTCGTTTATAACCAATTCACATTTATATAAATAAAACAAACAAACATCGCATTCACGTACTTGTGCTAAGTGTCTTCGATAACACTAATCGAACATGGTTTCATCCTGTTACAGGATGGGGAAACTAAACAAGTGTACTCAAGCCTGAAGGATATATATATGTATATATATATATATATATATATATATATATATATATATATATATATATATATATATATAGAGAGAGAGAGAGAGAGAGAGAGAGAGAGAGAGAGAGAGAGAGAGAGAGAGAGAGAGAGAGAGAGAGAGTGTATGAGTATTTACACTGGAGAACTGTAAGGGTCAGACGCTGTCATGATTAGCATTGCCTACATTTCTGCTAATGCAGGGATAAATATTTGCCTTAGCCTGCATTGATACTTTTCCATTAAGAAATGAATGGTCGAACGCAACTCATTACCGTTCAGATCAGGTTTCGCTCTCCTATCTGGCTAGATATGCTTTCAGAACGTCAAAGCTTTCAAATCTCGACTCACAACACTATCCATGTAACTAGCGATGACGGACAGAATAAACAATATTGTTAATATTCGTCGCGATAAGTTACTCTATTTAACATGATGGAATACATTATATGATAATTGGCAAAGGTCTACAAGTCGGTAGTATTGGGTGTTGGCAGTACACAATTCCAATTGAAATATACCGTGTCTGTGTAGTTTCACGTTGATGCGTCGATGGAGGGAGGAGTGAATGTCAAAGTGCGTAACCTTTTGTATAGCCGAAGGATAGCATAGGGGTCTGTTCATTTCGCTAAGCCTGTTCGTTTGGTAATCAGAGGCACGCGTCTAGAGCACACGCCATTTGCAAGCAAGGAATGATTGACTACCTTGAAAGTAAACGGGTCGCGATAAGAACAGAGTACATATCGAGTAAAAGAACGAGTACATATCGAGTAAAAGAACGAGTACATATCGAGTAAAAGAACGAGTCAGATAGTATTCGTGAGAGACGATCAACAGTCCATGCACTGTCTATGAAAACTATTAACATTTACAGTTTCTCAGATTTACTTTGATCTGTTTTCAATGCCCCTTATATAAATGTACAAATTGCACTTTTCCGTCGTTTTTGCTGGAAACAACAAATTCAACGGCCTTGACACAATCAGGGGAAAGAAGAGTGTATTGAGCCTTGGTTAGCATTGACTGGAGACACTGTTTGAAAAAACAAACCATAACACATTTCCATCGACAACACCAACGCTCTTTTATCCTCGTAGTGTTTTCCATTGAATAGATAATGCAAAAAAGCTTTTTGACGATTTAGATTTTTCACTGTCTCAGTGTTTGACCGACAAAATAGGTTTTATATGTATTCATGCAGCAAATTGAAAATAGCCCATTATGTGGGTGGAATTCATTATGGGTAGTTGTAATACGCTCCCTTCCTAACCAATGTGCATAATATGCATTAATAACCCATGTTGCTAGGGCTACATCTACTTAAGGACCTTTCCAACAGAAAAAAACATATAAAAGAAATGAAGATGACTTTACCAGCCGATGGCCAAACTCTCGCTTTCAGATGGGAAGAATTGCCCTAATAGTACCAGAGAACGTTTTCGTTTCAACATCTTTTGGTAAAGGGAAAAAAATCAATTTTGAAACAAATTATTATTCTGCTCTTTACGGAAATGAAAATCTCATATTGTGATATTATACTGTACACAAATTCTTTAAATTCTGTCCTTTTGTTTTACATCCGCCTATTTTGATATTTGTTCTTACTACTCCTTTCTTTATTTCTTTACTCATTGGCTCTAACTTAATTTAATTCTTACCAGTCATTTTTGATGTTCCTACTTTCATCCATTCTTTCTTTTTCCTTTTCTTTACATTATTCGTGTATTATATGAAAAAGACTGAGTGGAAAGTTACTGCTAATAATCCTATGGCTCAACAATCATATACTGTCATAGAATTGTGCTTTGATTACCTACGGATGCTTTTTCGACTTTAACTTAATTGGTGTAAATAGAAAAGGAAAACCTAAACACTTTAATCAGTGTAATAAGTTACAAAAGATGCTCAGAGGAGCTAGCTTGGTAGAGATAGATAGATAGATAAATAGATAGATAGATAGATAGATAGATATAGATAGATAGATAGATAGATAGATAGATAGATAGATAGATAGATAGATAGATAGATAGATGGATGGATGGATGGATGGATGGATGGATAGATAGATAGATAGATAGATAGATAGATAGATAGATAGATAGAGAGACAGACAGACAGAGACAGAAAGGTGGGTGGATGGATGGATGGATAGATAGATAAATAGACAGATATATAGATATATAGAGACAGACAGGTGGGTGGGTGGATGGATGGATGGATAGATAGATAGATAGATAGATAGATAGCCAGGCAGGCAGGCAGGCAGGCAGGCAGGCAGATAGATAGATAGATAGATAGATAGATAGATAGATAGATAGATAGATAGATAGATAGATAGATAGATAGCAACTAAAAATGCTTAATACATCTTCTTGTCTTTGGGTCGTTTAAAGTAAGCACGAACTCAGGCTAATTCTTTTTCTAGAGAACCGCGGACCTCACTGAATTCAAATATCCTAAAAATGAATCAAGATTACTTTGCAAAATTCCTGGCAATTACAAAAATATGGCATACTCCAATGTTTAAAAAACATGAAGTCATTTAAGTGTTGTCTAACCGTTAAAAAAACAAAACAACAAACATTTTTTCTTTATATAACGTTTCACTTAATTTGTCTAGGGTATAAGTCCACTTGTCGAGTGGATAGGTGGCAAGCAAGAATATATTTAGGCCAGGAGGGTGTCCTTCTGTTTGTTATGTGCTTCAAACCATAAACAAGACACTTAAATATGCATTTACGATCGAATTTAAAAGCTGAAACCCAGTAATCATAAGGATTACAAAGGATTATCATTGCATGAGCCATAATCAAATCATAAGGATTACAAAGGATTATCATTGCATGAGCCATAATCAAATCATGGCGAAAACAGATTTACAAGATCAATTTTGTTTTGAAAATTTGAATAAACATTTATAAAACAGATGCATCAAGGAAATAAAGAATGTCATACCCTACTGTCAGGCTTCGAGTCCAAGTGTTAGACAGGATAAAGGAAATATAAACACTTTCAAATGCCCTTCAACTGTTTTAGGGGTTTACATCATGACAAATTATAACGAGACAACCGTTTTTAGTTTCTAAATCGTGACATATTATGACGAGTCAAAAACCGTTTTTTAGGGTCTAAATTATGACCAAAGACGACAAGTGAGCCGTTCTTAGAATCCAAATAATGATAAATTATGACTAGATACAAAATAAGGGTACTTAACTATTTGCAGGTGTTTGTTTTCGAACGTCAGTCACATTTAAATATTCTTTGCCGAAAATAAGATACAACTGAAAACGTGGTGAACAGTTTGAAAAATATTAATTTTAAATGAATACTAACAATAATGACAGTTGGTTGTATTATACTTTCTTGCAAGAATGTCTTTAAATACGTATTTGATTGTTTCCATCTTACGATCGACTTATAATTATAAATGATATTGTTCGACCTTTACATGTGTAAATTGTTGAATAGTGTTAACTGTGTGGAACGTTTCATTACATTTTCACTGGCAGGGCCACCACAATATCACCCCTCTCCCGTATCGCCAGCGCCTTACGAAGGCCCTGATCACTGGTCATCTCTCTCTCTCTCTCTCTCTCTCTCTCTCTCTCTCTCTCTCTCTCTATATATATATATATATATATATATATATATATATATATATATATATATATATATATATATATATATATATATATATATATATATATATATATATATATATATATATGTGTGTGTGTGTGTGTGTGTGTGTTCTCTTGATATACGTTTTGTCCGAGACGAAGTTCAATCTATTGGGATGCTCTTTTAAAATATATTTTTTTCTGAAAGAATTGTTCTACCTCTTGTTAAGTTGTATGACATATATATATATGTGTGTGTGTGTTCTCTTGATATACGTTTTGTCCGAGACGAAGTTCAATCTATTGGGATGCTCTTTTAAAATATATTTTTTCTGAAAGAATTGTTCTACCTCTTGTTAAGTTGTATGACATTTCTTGTAGGTTGATTATAGCACAAATCAAGCAATAGTATTGTTGGCAGTCAATTTCATACCAATTGATCATATTATTCCTCCATGTTCCTTAACAACAACAACAACATCTGAAATGGTTACAATTTTCTAGTGATTTAATATCTCCGCTCAGGTTGTTCTGACAATTTTACTGAACAAAGAATGGATAAATGACCAATTAACACGCTGACAATTAGCGCAATAACTGTCTTTGATACATAAAGCCCTTTCTAATTTGTTCTGATGTACCACAGAAACAGTGATAATTTCAAACATTCGGCTTCAAAATCTTAATTCTAGTTCGTTTGGTATTTCTTTTCGCATCACTCGTAAATATTCGTATTGGGATTCAGTAACATTTGCATCATTCTTGATCTTTCGTTTATTTGTCTTTTTGTTCCGACATGCAGTGTTCCGTTTTGAATCCGAATACTCTGTATCTAAGTCGAGTATCGAAGTTAACGTACATAGTTGTGGTGTCCACTTGCAGAAGCTTTTATTGTACTCCAGACACCTCGATGTCCCCTCATTATGTGTGACCGTTGGTCACTCTCTTGTCAGAAATCTTATTCATCTGATCAATCTGTTCATTAGTTCCGACCACTAATGGATCGGTTATTATCACTTCAAAGCTCCTTAATTTGTTCTTTTTGCATCACACAAATAAAAAGCCACCAAAAGGCAAATGAAACATTTGTTACTAAAGGCATTGCACTCATTTAGCTCTCGTAAGAGTTTCAAAGAAAATACGTCTTTATAAGTAGGCAATCAATAGTATATCTTCATTTTTCAATCAGATCCAAATTTTATGAAAGTGGCTTTTTGATTTTCACAAACGTCTTATGCTATTTGAATAAGGTTTTTGAGACCTTACTGTCCGTTCGTCCGTTTGACATAAAAGAAAAAAGTATTAATATCCACAAATCAATAATGTTCACAGACGTCCTCACCTGATCCCAACCCCGTTAAGTTTAGTGGTCGCATAAAAATCTACAGCTGTTGATGGTCATATAAAAAACTGTAGATAAGGAAGAATGGCCGTTCGACCATTGGGAATTATTTGTGATGAAACTTCACAATCATTTACATCTGAGTGACTAGACTTGAAAAACGTTGTGCCAAAAACTGTCCATTTCATCATTGTTGTAGCAATTTATCTTTAGATATATTTTTATCCGATTTTTCTTAAAGTAATAGTTTCCTACATTCTTGAAATTTTCCAGATTCGTATAAAGCAAACTTGTGATATCACTGGGTCTAACAAAAAGAGAAATAAACACTGAAAATTTCCATTTATTTATTTATTTATTTATTTATTTATTTATTTATTTATGTATTTATTGTGTGTCTTTTTACCTTATGCATGCGAACATAAATAAACGGTCGAATGTCCACAAATTCTATAATATCCACTGACTTATATATTTACTTATTTATTCGGTTAATTAACCAATCATATTAATACAACGTCTATTTGAGTAAGTTTTAATTTTCAAATAAATAAACAGATATTTTGTTATTCCTTTAATGGCGACCCCTTTTTCGTGTGTAGACATTACGGCAATTTGTGACCGTTCCACAGTGCTTGCGGACATCAGAGGACAACTTAAAGCCATCTTTAATAAATCACGATACTAATTCAGTTCCAGTGTGTGTGTGTGTGTGTGTGTGTGTGTGTGTGTGTGTGTGTGTGTGAGAGAGAGAGAGAGAGAGAGAGAGAGAGAGATTTGGATTTGTAACATAGCTTTAACAATTTTTCAGCCATATCGCTACGATGTCTGCAATGCGGCAGTTTATAGTGATGTCCAACACTGGGGCATCATGCCGCAGACATATAGCATGATGTCCCACCCAGTGTGTGTGTGTTGTGGACATTATCCTGACACCACGCCGACCAGTCCTAACACTAACCTCTTAATGCTGAGCGCCAAGCGAAGCACCTGTTCTTACCATTTTTAAAAGAATTTGGTATGACTCTGCCGGTGTTCAAACCCGACGCTTCCCGCATCCGAATCGGACGTTTTAACCACTAGGCCACCGGAGCTGTCAGTTCCCATAGTAAACTTATGCAAACACCATTTATAAAAACGTCAATAACTGAATTTCGGAGTCCTCATTATCAAACCTATATTTATCAGTATAAATTCATCTTATGGCAGCTTCTGTGCAGAGAAAACCTCGAGCCGCGGCATTTTCTGGATTTATGTGTGTTTGAAACATGTGCTTTCAAATTCGCACCAAACGGTCAGATGCTAATTTCAGTAAAGAGTGTTCCAAACTTAAGTTTGTTAAGGGACTTAAGTTCCATCAATAAAACAATTTCTCTGGTTTATCAATTCTAATTTGGATAAGCTCTCAAAATATTCTTTTTACTAAAATATCTTTCATTATCAACCCATCCCGGCCAGGCAAACCTATATATACTCTATTTTATCTTCACCCATTTCCAGACTGGTTCCACGTTTTCCATACAATTAGTACCGTGAGTCGTTAAGGACAAGATTGTACTCTTCTTGACGTAAAGTCTAAGTTCTTTATAATCCCAGTGAATTTATTCTGTGAAGATCTCCCCTATCACCGCATTAACAGACATCGAATGGTCGTTATCATATAAATATTACTTCCTAACCGGAATCCCATATACATCTTCTATATTATCGTAAGTAAAATTATAAGAAATACAATGGTTTCAATTTCATCATTGTACTTGAGGAAGAAAAAAAATCATATATCTGAAACTGTCTCTTCGTTGCTTCACTTATTCCAAGAAACGAAACGTTGGAAACGTAAAGAAAATTGCATGGTAAGTTTTTTTTTCCTAATCAAATTAGGAAAATAATTCGTGAAGATCCATTCAATACTAGGTATTATAATTACTTGATAACATTCATTGATGACATTCATTGATAATATTCATTGATAATATTCATTGATAACATTCATTGATAGCATTCATTGAAAATATTCATTGATAACATTCATTGATAACATTCATTGATAACATTCATTGATAATATTCATTGATAACATTCATTGATAATATTCATTGATAACATTCATTGATAGCATTCATTGAAAATATTCATTGATAACATTCATTGATAACATTCATTGATAATATTCATTGATAACATTCATTGATAACATTCATTGATAACATTCACTGATAATATTCATTGATAACAGTCATTGATAGCATTCATTGAAAATATTCATTGATAACATTCATTGATAATATTCACTGATAACATTCATTGATAACATTCATTGATAACATTCATTGATAATATTCATTGATAACATTCATTGATAACATTCATTGATAACATTCACTGATAATATTCATTGATAACAGTCATTGATAGCATTCATTGAAAATATTCATTGATAACATTCATTGATAATATTCACTGATAACATTCATTGATAACATTCATTGATAACATTCATTGATAATATTCATTGATAACATTCATTGATAACATTCATTGATAACATTCATTGATAAAATTCATTGATAACATTCATTGATAATATTCATTGATAACATTCATTGATAACATTCATTGATAACGTTCATTGATAACATTCATTGATAACATTCATTGATAACATTCATTGATAACGTTCATTGATAACATTCATTGATAATATTTATTGATAACAATATATGAACATGCTGCTTGATACATTTCCATAAATGAGTTGTCGAAAGTAAAATACAGAATGCTCAAGAAAATTTCGCCATTTTCAAAGCAGATCGACAGAAGAACAACTTTAAGTTTTCCTCACCTGCATTGCCATCTGTGTGTTCTCATTTATATATATGCCTGTGTTTTCATCTTTACCAGCTGTTGGTATATTGAAAACTTGCTGTTTTTCTTAACTTTGTTATCATCAGAAGAGGATCTCTTACTGTCATCAATGGACTGCTCTTAGAACTTAACAGAAAAGTGTCGATCTGCACGAATAATGACAACATTTTGGTATAAATACCTGTCTTCAAGATGAAAATACTGCCATTTTATCAAACTATCAATTATTCATTCTCAATACCGTGGGTCGGTGGTTCTTCCCGGGGGTTTTCCTGGGTTCTTCCTCCACCATTAATACTGGCCGCCATGCATAGCCTATCGTGTGCTGAAAAATGGAGTTAAACCCCACAACAACAACAACAACAACATTCTCAATACCACACTTTTATGTATTAAGAAGTTGCCATGTTTGGGGTGGATCCAACGAACTGACAAGGTAAAAAATACATGCCATAAACATCCAATAAACGACATTTCAGATAAACTCCAAAGCTGCGCCCTAATACAAAGTGACCACAGCTCAATTAAGCACAAAACGTACAAACTGGACAATCAGTTCGAAGATCCCGATGCAGATAAAATACTTTTGTGTAATTCATTTGATTCACCGTGGATACCGAGGGGCCGGAGCTGTCTATTCATCGATTCTTCACCCACTTCAGGGAAATAAAATAATACTAGAGACAGGCATTTCTTATCTGTCGGTGTTTTCGTATATTACCTTTCGTATTGTCAGCAATATGTTTGTCTAATGAAAATTTAAATTTTAGGACGGTTTGTGAAACATAAGGCTTTTGTTGTTGTTGTTGTTGTTGTACGGTTTAATGCCATTTTTCAGCACAAGATAGGCCATACATGGCGGCCAGTATAATTGGTGGAGGAAGAACCCTGGAAAACCCCGGGAAGAACCACCGACCCACGATAAGCTACTGGCAGGCTTTCTCACGTACCAACGTTAGCCGAGGCTGAGACTCGAACTCACGCAGACAGAGGTGAGATGGCAGTGATCAGTAACGGTGAGCGCTTTAGACCACTCGGCCACTCGGGGCCCCGAAACATAAGGCACAAACCACAGTAAATATAAATCTATTGCGCATGTTATGCCATAGTAGAATCAATAATCACACTTTAGAAAGGAGTCAATAAATCTGTAACTATACGGAACGTTTAACACCCACCCACCCCAAAATAACGTGAATTCGCTTTATATTGTGAAAATAAATTTTCTAGATTTGCACCCACACCCACACACACAGACAGACAGACAGACAGACACATTTTCTTTGGATTGATGAAGTAGTTATTTCGTTTCAACATAACGAGCATCGGTTATTGGATCTTCAAAATCTAAATTTTTAGCAGCACGAAGGACTTGCTGGGTCATCGTAAAAGGTTTATGTATATTCAAGAACGACATGGAGCATTGAGAAATAAAGAAGTTTAGCGACGACGAGTTACTGATATAATATAAGCAATACACATTCTGCATTCACATCACAGAAACGCCTCAAAGATTGCGGTGGATGGATGGCTGAACAGTGCATTTGGATAACATACTGGATGTGCGCGTGAACCATTCTGTACATATGAGAGTTGAAGAAGTCGAAAGGGTCGAATTCTCCAACTCCTAGACATCACACGACCTTCACTTAAAACACAATACTATGAGCTCTATCTTAAACTAACAATATCACGACACCAGCACACCAGAACAAACCTGTTTATCTGTGAGAATCATTTTCAGCTTTAAGTTGCAATAGTCAGGTTCTCAAAATCATCAAAATCATCAGTCATGACTCATCGTACCAATGATCACCAACATATTAATATTTCAAAACTAAAAACAAATGTTTTTGAAAAAGGAAAGAAAAACCCAAAAATGTTAGTTGCGTTCAGCATGTCTTATAGGACCAATCATTAAAAAGTGCGGTTATTTTCGGGACCTTTACGAAACAACCATAAATTAGTCTAACAGTCGTGTTGGCAGGATGTATCTTTGCCAAGTCCGTATACCAATCTGGCGTGTATGGTTTCCCTATCAGAAGTCGTTTAGAGATGAACTCCGTCTATAAAGGATTTAGCGTGTCTGTTTCTAGCGTCATAAAAGAGTTGATTCACTTGGAAGTTCACCTCCGTCGAATCGTTTGACTTTATACTAACTCTGTCACGAACTTATTGCTCATGTTCCATCCACTTTGTGGTATAACCAGGTATCAACAAAGAACGTCATATGATAAACTGTTCTTAGTTTCATTCATTTACTGCGAAAAGCTATAAATCTACTATCAAAAGTGCTAGGAAACACCGACCCCAGCAACCTTAAAGATATCTACAGGAAAATAGGGATGGGTCAACGTAAAAGTATAAGGGATATACCGGTCTTTACGAGAGTATTTTATTATTATTATTATTATTATTATTATTATTATTATTATTATTATTATTATTATTATACTTCTACTACTACTACTACCACTGACGATAATAATAATAATAATAATAATAATAATAATAATAATAATAATAATAATAATCAATGGATTATATTTACTTAAGACGGGCACATAATACATTCTTCTGTGCTAACATTGTACAATAATATGGGCTAACGATTAAATACAGCATTTATTTCTATGTTTCAACTACTGTATAATGATAAACTCCATATAGTGGAACACTCTCCCTAACACAGAGTGTAGGCTTGCTGAATTAAGAAAAATTGAAGCACGTGGAGGAAAAGCCAAATAGAATTTGACAGCCTTATCTTTTCCTTTGACAGCTTAGCTTCATTTAGACTGCTTAGCCGCTGTGACAGTTTAGCCGCTGTGACAGTTTAGCCGCTGTGACAGTTTAGCCACTGTGACAGTTTAGCCGCTGTGACAGTTTAGCCACTTTGGACGTGAAGGGTGTAAATATAGTGTCCTTTATCAATATATTAATATAACATGTCGTTGTTATGGCCTAGATAGGATTGACAGAAAAAAGTAAGGAAGTATTAAAGTGAAATCAAATACAACATACGTTCAGAGAAAATACGAAGATGTATAGGTATTCATTTTAGAAACCATGCAGGCCTTAACATCGCCTTCAAGATAATCGACGAGCCTACTGTCAACCAGATGAATCTTCCAAAAGGTTGACCCCGCCCCTACCCCATCTCTCAACCCAAATGATGCATTCGGCGAGGACATAATTTGTGCCTTTCAGTGCAATGAAAAGACAAAATTTCACATGTCATCTGCAAGTTAACTTTAGTGCAGACCGATTAACAGAAGCTGTTGCGTGACTCCTTTCAAAAGAACAATCCTCTGTCTTATTGCACGCGACGGATGGTGTTCATTTCAATGTTGACACTATTTTATATTTTAGACTGAATCAAAGCAAGGTGGAAGATGATACCACAATTTTGTTTTATTTTTAAAAAATTGTATTATTGTAGCTGGTATCTTTTTTGTTATAGTAAATAACGTAATGTACACCAGACGACATTTATCATACCAATAACCTCTGAATGTAAAAAAAATGCACGGTGAATGATACCCCTACCTAGAATCAGGAAAATCTCAAATGAACGTTATTTTTTTATGCAATATTCAACTAGATGTTTGATTTCTATTTATACTAATTACAAATAACTTTTCTGTAATTTTAGAAGAAAAAAAAAACATAAAAGTGCAGAACAATGGTTTATTTCTCACATTTTAAAGTTCTAGTTCGAATTTAACATAACTATATTATCAATGGATGACCTTTCTTAATGCGACATAAGATAAAATTTGTTCATCACTGGAAGTCAAATTAACTTCTTTCTCCGGATTGAAGAAAGGAAGAGATAACAATTGAGGAACAGTTACAGCAGACATGTCCGCAAAAAATTATTTCGAAGCCAAATTTTTCGGAATGAAATAATTTTTGTTTTCCATACCAAAAAAGCAACTTTCAGTCCTCTTGTGATGTCTGAAGATGGGGAAAAAAGTTTGAAAAAAGATCGAAAGTTCTGAAAAGAATGAATAATTATTTAATAATGTTAGATGAATAAAGCTCTACTCTCTAAAATTCTTCTCGTTGCTTCCTCCTCAACAGCTATGTTCAATCTGATTAAATCAGATCTATGCTGTCCTCGCAGTCGGATTAAAGTCAGATCTCCACTATCCAACGTGAACATCTGACAGTGACCGCTTTCGCGTCATGTTTTGGTGGCCTTGGAACTAGCCAATAGAAATGCAGCTTTCAGAAATTTGACAGTGAATCAATTGATGCTCCATTCTGCACCATAGTTAATAAATAAATCACACTGTTATCTGGCGATTTACTATCCAGTTTTGAATATTATCCCTACGCCGACCAGCTCTGAAGTCACGTCTTTATGTCGAGAGTAATAACATATATCTAAAAATAGCTCCAAACACTTGGCCCCACTGCATTCTTTATTTTCATGTTAAGATCATTTTAATATATGGCTTGATTATAATTTGAACTAGGTAAAATTCTTCTTAAAAACGTATTAACACGTGTTTTTGCAAAACAGAAAATTGTTTATGTTTGTTCATGCTTTTTGCAGCACGTCCGTTGTCAACTCCTTAGTTTCGAAGATACGAAGGTTTACATATTGTCAAGCTCTTCAGTTCTGGAGGCAAGTAAATCTTGCATGCAGACCGCAATCCCATTATTGCAATATAGAAGTGGTCGGTTTGATTGATGCTTTTCAACCATACTGCTTAGTCCCACAAACGCAAAAGTACAGAACTTAATCTGACTGGATAATAAAATTAACTATTATGATATTAACATAAGTCACCAGAACATGACGCCTATGCGGTCGCTGTCCGATCTTCACCTAGGACAGTGGAGATCTGATTTCATTCGAATTCTTGTCCTACTTGAAGATCCGACATACATTGCTTAGGGGTCATGTTCTTGTGACCTATGATATTATTATAATTTTATCAGCCAATCAGATGAAGTCATATCTTCGCGTATGGGAGACTGAAGAACAACGATTTGATTCACTTTCAGAAATTTTTAAAACAACATTTCCATTGGCTAATTAAAATGTCAACAGAACGTGACCCCTAAGCGGTTACTGTCAGATCATCACGTAGGACAGTGAAAATCTGATTTTAAACAGATTTCAGATATCTTATAAAGAATGGAAAAAAAACAACAAAGTTTTATTTCACACTGGCATTTCAAAATCTGGCAACACTACCTACTATAAAAAAAAAAAACGTCTGAGAGAGAGAGAGAGAGAGAGAGAGAGAGCATACGTGATTAGTCAGACAGAAACAAATTAAACGAGGAAAATATGTTCCATTCTTGAACAGAATATCGTTCGATCGTTGAATTACGGACTACAAAGCAGACTGACTCATACGAGGTTTCATACGGTGCATTGTGTCTGGTTTAACCAGCACATCAAATGGCGGCAAAGCGAAAGGAAAAGTTTCGTGTTAGCCGACATGGCAAAGGTGACACATGCGACCTTTATTTACCCCCAAAGTTTAAAAACAGACGGTAGGAAGCCACTAGAATTTCGACCTACTCCGATGGTTCGGAGACAGCACGGCTCCTTAAGTGTACGAGTTTTCAAGTGTTTGGTCAACATACACTGTATGTCTTCAATCATGAGTTAGTCGATATATTCTGACAAGATTAGCAGATACTCTGTTAAAAACGGTCACACGATCGAAGTTTCTTTAGAATTTTAGAATGACTAACATATGGATCTCATTGATCCTAGCTTCAAAATTGCACTGGATAATCCCAGTCCACATTTTCAAAAAACTGTGATCTACCACTATCCGGGTATATTTGTTAGAACTCTCTTGGGTCTGAAAACCGATTTCACTAACTAGGAGTGCTATTGTTTATAAATTCTCACAAACAGTACACTGTTAGTTTGTCGGCTGCCTGTAATGTTTTCATTCAAAGAGGAATAATGTGTGTTAGAACAACCCCTATTCATATGTATGTATGTATGTATGTATGTATGTATGTATGTATGTATGTATGTATGTATGTATGTATGAATGTATGTATGTTTCTCTTTAGAATTAATGTTTTTGTGCAAAGGAACAACGCCCTCCCAAGACGCAAATGTCGGTGAAATTTCCAGATTGAAATATGACGTACAAGACATCAATTTTACGAATCATAAAATTGCAATGCAATCGATGCATGTGCTTACCTTAAGGGAGTTTGTTTTTCATCTTGTTCTTTTCCATGCTTTACTGTTATGACAATATGAACAATAATTTTTGCCATTCACAGGCCCGGCCATGTGATGTGTGGGTCCCAAGGCAGCATGCAGGGCTCCAAGGCAGCAAGCGATGAGCGCCACCCCAAGCAAAATAATTGCATTGCGAAGTTGATTTCCTGAAAGCGTGGGGCCCAAGGCGGTTGCCTCGTTCGCCTTGCCCCAGGGCTATTAACTATGTATGTTCATTGATTGAGGCATGGAAAGATCAAGACAAATAATACAGGACCCAAGCAATGTTCATCAAGAATGATTTGTTAACCAATGGCGGGTCAACTGCCCAAGTAACGCACACAGTTGGAGTGGGAGTAGGGTAACCAGATACATGTTTTGTGTTTTTTATCGGGTGATCCTACTTCCATCCTTTCTTCTATCCTTTCTTATCCTTCCCTGTTCCTTACATTATATAGTTTTATATGGAGAAAAAAAAAACGGAATGAAAATTTACAGCTGAATATCAAAATAATTGTGATTTGCAACCCAAGGCTCAAAAATCATATGCACAGATTTGAGTTTTGATTAATTACGGTTGTATTTTCGACTTTAAACAAATTGGTTTCATTAAAAAAGGAAAAAATGTAATCAGTGTAATCAGTAACCTCAGAGGAGCTACTCTGAGATACCCCCATCATGTCGGCCAATTCTGCGCGTCGGGTAAGTCTGCGCAACGATACATTTCTGTAAACATTGGATCACGTGTTGATTTTGGTCGAAAATCCAATTCGTATCAAGAATGAATGATCGTCCTTTAATTAAGGAAAGTGATATTCATAAAGTGTACAACAATATCCCACATTTCTACCCTAAATGCATATGAAAACGTTATTCTAAATGTCAACATCAAGACACAATCCATGACCTTCTAGAAATTGTAACCAAGAAAATCCTAGTTACAATGTACCTTTTAGAATCATACAAATAAATACAACATATAAAAGATGGAAATGTATACCTTAAAACAATACTGCATTTTTACCGAAGTTTACAATGATGCAAGTTGTACAAAATCGTCTGCTATCTAAAATGTCAACTTGCCGCCAGAACATGATCTTCAAGAAATTCCCCTGCGTATAGACTGTTTCTAAAAATTTTAATAATCTTTTCCCCATAAACAAGACGTTGTAGACACGCAAATTACATCTTATTCATTGTTGTTTCATTTCAACATAATAGTTTATTTTTTTATATAAATTGTTAAACTTTACTAAAAATTTTTTACAAGATTGGTTTAGTTTGCTTAATATCTCTTGCCATTTGTTGGCATTTTTACGTTGAATTTTGTAAAACCAACTATAAAACTGACCTAAATACTAGACTGAAATGCTGACAGAAACAGTCCGAAGTAATGTATTTTATTTCCTTAGCCCGATGGATGAACGCTATATCTTTTCAAATCTATGCGCAGAATAGGCCGACATATCGTGAGTCATGAAAACACCGA
>CM068827.1:36866432-36871432 GCA_028554795.2 Sinohyriopsis cumingii
TATTTATGTTGTTAAGTTTTTCTTTGCATTTTTATTATAACCTTGTTTGGATGCTTGGAGGCTACTGTGACCTAACATACGAAGAATTCATTTGTCATCAATGTCTTTCAATGTTAAGTTAACACGTGTAGCTGAAATCTGTACTCGTACACTTATGCATGCAATTCTGATCTGAATTGGTTAATTAAACACGTGTCCTGTTCCGTTCAGCAAGTTTATCAGTCAAAACAGTGCCTGCAGCTGAAGTTGTCGTGACCAAATATATACATGAATTATAATGAAGAAGGCAAATTACCTCCACATCCCCCACTAGGGGTTCCATCCCATAGACCCTTTGGCTAATTTTTAACAATCCGTTTCCCCACCCCAACATAATTCTGGATCGATTCCTGTGTATCCTCCTTCTCCTCCTCCTCCTCATCATCATCGTCATTGTTATTATCACTATAGAACTTTTTGTTATCAACAGTATCATCATCGTGGTCGTCGTCATTATTGTTTTACTGAATATCTGCCTCAAAGAAATCGCATAAGCTAAGGGAAATGTAAATATATTCCTGGAAAAATATTCAGGTTGACAGCAAGAATATTTAAACATTTAAACATTAGTTATGAGAATTATTTAAAACAGTAATCACGTATTGACGAAGGAACTTATAACTAAAGACGATTATTTTGTGCCATCCCGGATCCGATTATGCAGGAGGGGAAAGTATACAAAGAGAAAAGCGGGTAAACAGTGGGAAAACATTCTTCAGATGTACCGAGTTAAACAGTTGAAAACTGATATTTATATGTAACAATCAACATTAGGGAAAAATGTGTTAATTGTCATTATTGGAAATAAGAACAAAGATGCGTTTTATAATAGTCACAAACTTATATCGCCGAGAATCAGTCCGTAATTTATGCGGTGGATAATAAATAAGGGAAACAAATATAAATGCGATAAAAATGACATTTCGTTGCCTTGAGTCCGCATAAGAAGGATAACTAATCAAACACATACATATTTTTGGCACATGCACGTTCTAACGAAAACTAAAATAAATGTACTTTTCTACAGGAATTCACAAGGGGGTCTACAAAATTGCTTCTGGTAAATATAAATGTAACTAAACTGTAGACGGCAGTTATCACATGACGCCTGTTTCCATCCCATCAGGTGCTATTTGTATCAAAACCACATGCTCGGAAGCTCAGGTCCAGGATTAAATATTTTTGCACCCCTTTCACAATTTTCAAAACTGAAAGTAGAATCGGATATGTCCTCTTTGCACGTGAGCAACAATTAATACGATTTGATGTTTTAAACCACCCTACCTTTTACTAACCTGAGTGTGTGTGTGTGTGTGTGTGTGTGTGTGTCTGTTGGATTTTTAACGTAGCTTTAACCTGATTGAAAGAAAAGGGCAAAACTATAATGACAAAATTACAACCATAGGCTCAAGATTCTCATCCGTTTTAGATGATTTTGATTTTATTTTATAGTAAGCTAACTTTGTGGACGTAAATTTTTCTTTGTTCAATCTGACATTTTTTCTCCTAATATTCAATGATCTTATTAAAATGCAAATAATCGAGTATGTATGTATGTATGTATGTATGTATGTATGTATGTATGTATGGTATGTATGTATGTATGTATGTATATGTATGTATGTATGGTATGTATGTATGTATGTCTATGTATGTATGTATGTATGTATGTATGTATGTATGTATGTATGTATGTATGTATGTAAGTATGTATATTTCTCTTTAGAATTAATGTTTTTTGTGCAAAGGAACAACGCCCTCCGAATATTCAGGGGATTTGCCATTTAAAATAAGACGTTGGCGATATTTGACCTTTTTGTATGAAACAGGTGGGGAAGCGATGTTGCTTACACATATAGTTACTACATGTTAATACTTCCATAATTACCACATGTTAATACTTCCATAGTTAATACATGTTAATACTTCCATAGTTATTACATGTTAATACTACTTCCATAGTTATTATATTTTAATGCTTCCATAATTACCACATGTTAATACTTCCATAGTTAATACATGTTAATATTTCCATAGTTATTACATGTTAATACTACTTCCATAGTTATTATATTTTAATACTTCCATAATTACCACATGTTAATACTTCAATAGTTAATACATGTTAATACTTCCATAATTACCACATGTTAATACTTCAATAGTTAATACATGTTAATACTTCCATAGTTAATACATGTTAATACTTCCGTAGTTATTACATGTTAATACTTCCATAGTTAATACATGTCAATACTTCCATAGTTAATACATGTTAATACTTCCATAGTTATTACATGTTAATACTTCCATAGTTAATACATGTTAATACTTCCATAGTTAATACATGTTAATACTTCCATAGTTAATACATGTTAATACTTCCATAAATAATACATGTTAATACTTCCATAGTTAATACATGTTAATACTTCCATAGTTATTACATATTAATACTACTTCCATAGTTATTACATGTTAATAATACATCCAATTATATAGTGGATGCAAATAGTTATTTTTTCACGCAATTTTGCGTCCTGGAATTATCTCATGGACAATCCATATCCTCTTCCTCCATCTTTCATCACCAAAAATTAAAAGGTCTGCTCCAAAAGCTAGTAATTTCGATTTCCAATCCATATATGTTTGTAACTGCTTTAGTATGACATTCAAAATCGCGACAATCTGGTGTTTCATGTTCGATGGTGTCCTAATCTAGGGTGTCCGCTTGAAATACATTTCCTGAAAAGCATGTTTGTTCCCTTTCTCTCATAACAATCATTTTGTTTACTATCTTTTTTCTTCATCTCGAAACGAGAAGATTTTATGTTAGTTGCCTGCAAAACTACACTAAGGGCCAGATTAAGGCGCTTTAGAACTGGGGGCCCTTATAGATGTTTATAATTATTATAGCTATATTTGATAAATATTAGGCGGTTTAGATATATGAATGCTTTATTCAAATAATGTATTTTTATCCACAGCAACCGGGAGATGGCATGACCGGCGGAGCCTGGGCCTCGTGTGCCCCAATCCCCCTTTAATCCCGCCCTGATTACATTCACATTTCAATGCCATAGGTGTGCAATATCACTCGAATGAAAAGATGAGTCGAAACCAGCAACTGACACACGAGTTTGGAACATTCGCAACTTCGAGGTCAATTCTGCGAATCATACCTCAACTGTCGACCGGGATATCGCTCGGGCATTTCCGTCAGGACGTGAACTAACCTTGGAAGTAGTTGTAAGAATACACATCAATTTGATGTATTTGGTTATTCGCCTCTTGCAGAGTGCAATGCTTGTCTTGCAATATCTTGTGTAGAAATTAGCGGTGAATAAAATATGATTTTATCTGAAAATTCCACCGTCAAGATACATCCGATGCATATTTTGCCTCGCAGAAAAAGCCGAGATACTTCCAAATCTAAACTAATGTGCAACTGTCACTTCTACATTCAAAACAAAGCAAGAAAGAAAGAAATTATATCTGCCTTATTATTACTAAGTTACAATAATAACGCAAAAATACAAATTATTCAATGAATGAAGATATTAATTGCTAGGTAAGTATGATTACTGCATAATGTAGACCACGTAGTGAAAACAGGCTCAGCCCTAGAATATGCGGGGCCCAAGGCAGCATGTGGGGCCCAAGGCAGCAAAAGCGATGAGCAGGGCCCCAAGCAACAACAAAAAAATTGCATTTCGGAGTTGATTTCTTGAAAGCGCGTGGCCCAATGCGGCTGCCTCGTTCGCCTTGCCCTAGGGCCGGGTCTGAGGGAAAAGCAACTGGCCGGAGGCTCCAAACCCAAGAGCATATATTTGTACCTCCGGGAGGTATTCGGTTATAAATACTGTACTAGTCAAGTTTCTGTCCCCAGAATTTTATATTAAATCCAAACTCTATGAAGGCAAATCGGAGGGGGGGGGGGGGCTGGGTGTTGGTGAGTGGATAGGTGGGGAAAGATAGAGTCAGCGAGCGAGAGGGAGATAGTGACAATGACAGATAGATTAAAAGTAAAAATGAGCGCTTGGTACGGTCTTTCATTACTAGTTAATTCATTGTATTAGAAATAAAGCGAAATCAACACATGTATTAGCAACATAATCCCCAAAACAATATGCGTTTTATTTTCAGGAAATACAATTTAAATACGAGACTAACGAGTGAAAAGTAGCAAAAACTCTGAAGCAAGAATCCACAAGCACCAGTTATTAAACCATATGTATCATGCCCATTTTACCACAAACACTAGTATTAAACCATATGTATCACGCCCATTTTACCACAAACACTAGTATTAAACCATATGTATCACGCCCATTTTACCACAAACACTAGTATTAAGCCATATGTATCACGCCCATTTTACCACAAACACTAGTATTAAACTATATGCATCACGCCCATTTTACCACAAACACTAGTATTAAACAATATGCATCATACCCATTTTACCACAAACACTAGTATTAAACCATAGGTATCAAGCCCATTTCATTTTAAATCAAGCATTTAACCATATGTATCACGCCCTTTTTACCACAAACACTAGTATTAAACCATATGCATCACGCCCATTTTGCCACAAACACTAGTATTAAACCATATGTATCATGCCCATTTTACCACAAACACTAGCATTAAACCATATGTATCACGCCCATTTTGCCACAAACACTAGTATTAAACCATATGTATCATGCCCATTTTACCACAAACACTAGTATTAAACCATATGTATCACGCCCATTTCATTTTGAATCAAGTATTTAACCATATGTATCACGCCATTTTACCACAAACACTAGAATTAAACCATATGTATCACGCACATTTTACTTTAAATCAAGACGTCTTTGCCATTGCAGAAGAGCTTGACTGCAAAATTAATTTTAGATTATTTCCACGATTGCGTGAGAAAATAAATTATACAGTATGTAAAAGGAGAT
>CM068827.1:36876432-36881432 GCA_028554795.2 Sinohyriopsis cumingii
CTCTCTCTCTATATATATATATATATATATATATATATATATATATATATATATATATATATATATATATATATATATAAAATTCCATATTAAAGGCTCTATATTATTGTATTTCGACGGGAAATATATTAAATTCGCGTAATTATACAAGTTATGCCACATAAAGAATTTGAGATAATGTTGAAATTGTGTCCCATCTGGTACCAGGATTTACGATATGAAAGCCTAACTTTACATAAACACATACAAACTTATGCAAACTTTTAAGCAATTTTCTAATAATCACGACCACCACCCCACTAATATCCTTGTATTAAACTGGTATAATATGTGTCTGTTACAGTCCTCATCAACTCATCGATACTTATCAACATATCATTTGTTTAAAGTAAATGTCTAAGTCACATTACTTTGCAGGTGGCATGCGGTGATCTACCCATGACAAAGGTGACAAATTGATTAATTAGCAGTGTGTGTGATAAGACTATCTGGTCCCATGCTTCCACGTGCAATTATAGTACAACCTTGCACGGAAAGGAAACGTCATTTCCGGTTAAACGATGGGGCTGACAAATGAAACAAATTTCATACACATCTTTCATCTATTGGCCTCATTACCCGCCAAAAGGTTGATGCTGGGACCATTCATAACAATATTACGTCCATTAAAACTGACAACAAAATACTCTGCCGTGTTTGAGGACAGACGATACATGATTGAACGGGAGGAAATACACGCATCATGGGTTCGAGACATTGGATTTAGTAGATGAGTAAATTTGCAGCCTTCCACCTTTAAAGAAAATTGATATGATTTATAAATTATTGTGCAGGGATAATTTCGAGTGTACATAAAACAATTAACTTTTTTATATGAAGAAACTCCTATCATGATAAACAACAATTATTGGAGTGAAATGGACAAATGTTACTGCAAAATGTTGATATTGATTTTGGATGTCGTTCAATTGATAAAATAGAATAGTTTCTTTATTTAGCATGATTTCTTGAAGAGAGGTCGTATGATGTGTGTTCATCGAATAAAAACTGGATGAATTTTGGTGACATTCGCTATAACATTCACCTATATATTCCCTTAAGGAAACTATATCAAAAACTGTTTCAAGACGGCATTTATCACACCTCCATCTTGCCAATGGATTCTTTCTTATCAATATAGTTCCCTTCTCGTTTGCGTGTTTATTTTTTTGTTATTTATAGATAAGACGGCGAATAGCGATAACACAAATGATTTCTTTATCAGCGACATACTGCCCTTGTTGGTAAAGTAGTAGCTATCTAACCTGAAGGCCGGGATAGGGTAACCAAGATGGCGTTACTATGACTCTATAAAATTGGATAAGAACAACTAGTCTCTGATAAACCACACAATAGGACAAATTTATGACAAGAAATATGTAACTTAGCTAAGTGTTCATGCCACTTTTTGGCTCATATAGAATCGATTCACGACATACATTTAAATGTAAGGAAAATATATATCACATGTACTAGCTTATAAGTCGATTCAAACTTTATAAAACAAAGATGCTGGTCAGCCGTAGCATACTGCGCCTGCAGATTAGGGTATATGTTCTTTGTTCTACTGATTACTCCATACAAATTGCATAGACATAGATCTTCGGGAAGATCTGGATCTGTGCAGTTTGCATTTGATCTAGTCTTTAAAGCTAGTATATATGGTAGTAAAGTCCGGACATTTTAGAATCTTTAGTCTGACAGATCATATTATTAAAGTTTTTACGTCCAAGTATTTGGAAGTGCTTCTTCACTTGGCTGATTAAAGAGCAGGGTGTCTAGCTTAATTGCAGTCATCGAATTTCAGTCTTTTATTTATGATAACGAATCTACGAATGCTATCGTCGTCTTCTGAAAATGTTGCATTAGGGCAATACGTCATTTCCTTGAATAATATAACTGTGCATACTAAAATTCTACATGGGAAAAAAAAGTTCTTTTCCTTCAATAATATAACTGTGCATACTAAAATTCTACATGGGAAAAAAAAGTTCTTTTCCTTCAATAATATAACTGTGCATACTAAAATTATACATGGGACAAAAGTTCTTTTCCTTCAATAATATAACTGTGCATACTAAAATTCTACATGGGACAAAAGTTCTTTTCCTTCAATAATATAACTGTGCATACTAAAATTCTACATGGGACAAAAGTTCTTTTCCTTCAATAATATAACTGTGCATACTAAAATTCTACATGGGACAAAAGTTCTTTTCCTTCAATAATATAACTATGCATACTAAAATTCTACATGGGACAAAAAAGTTCTTTTCCTTCAATAATATAACTGTGCATACTAAAATTCTACATGGGACAAAAAAGTTCTTTTCCTTCAATAATATAACTGTGCATACTAAAATTATACATGGGACAAAAGTTCTTTTCCTTCAATAATATAGCTGTGCATACAATAATTCTACATGGGACAAAAGTTCTTTTCCGTCAATAATATATATCTGCATATTAAAATTCTACAAGGGACATTAATTTTTTTCCTTGATTAATATAACTATTCATACTATAATTCTACATGGGACAATAGTCCTTTTCCTTCATTAACATTTCCTCAATTAATATAAATGTGCTTCTTAACATTCTACAAGTGACAATATTTCTTCTTCTTCATTATTATAAATGTGCATATTAAAATGTTGCATATGTGAAGGATTATTTATGAGGTTTAAGAGTTAAAATGAACCACTCCAAAAATGGCGAATTGCGAAATGAAACGGTCAAAAGTATGCCGCACTTCTGGGAGAGAAATTGTGCAGGTAGTAAAATCCCAAGTAGGACTGAAGAAGAAGAAGATGATGATGATGTTGACGATGATGACGGTGATGATCATGAGTAGCAGTAGTAGTTGTAGCACTTGAAGTAACAGAGGCAGTCGAAGCAGCATTGCGATGACAGAAGCAACGAAAGTAGAATGGGGCTATTAGAACGAATAAGAATAGAACAAGCAGTATATCGTATAAAACAAAATCCAAATATTTATTCGTTCCATATTTAATTTATGATTACTCGTAACATTTTATGAACTGATGAAAGTTCATGTGTCGTATTTAAATGAACATGAATTCATCTAGACATGCGTACTCGAGCAGAAATTGACAACAGAACTAATTCGTCGGGATTGTTTCTTCTACCTGTCTGTCACGTGAATCACGATGAAGGTCAAAATATGAGAAACCCATTGTAAAAAAAAGAGGACCAAGTATGTAAAAACATGGCTCTGGTAAAACCTAATAAATCACGCAGACTACATAACATTAAACGAACCATTATAATGTCACATTCGTAGTTTTCGTGTCATCCCCGGACAAAGACTGACAACTATTTAATGATGACACGGTGCACTAGCGTTTAAATCAAACAGTTAAATATCAATCATTGGCCAGAGAAAGTAATGATAGTATTTTTTTAAAATAAATAAATAGATAAATAAATAGTTCATCATTAAAAATGACATCAGAGTATCTTTAACTGGGAACCGCTTTATCTGTGATGGAAACACCTCAAATGGTATTTTGAGAAGTTAATTCCTTTCATCAAGGTGAATGAAATTTTCAGACAACGTTCATGCTCAATTCATGCATCTCATATATTTTGTCCTGAAATAATGGAAAACGTTTTTTCGGCAGGTTTTTAAGACATGGCAAGCCTTTCTTGTTGCACGTCTCTCGTCGCTGCTCTGCATGCACTAATTTAACCTCGAAAGTCGGACAACGCTGATGAAGCGCAACTTTAAGCAGGCCAGGTTCTGCAGGTACGTAAGTACAACTTGCACAAATCAGTGAACAGACACGTGAGAACGAAATAAAGCAATACACATGCACATAATTAGCGTTGATATATGTAACTACATTGATGAGAAAGAATCCATTAGCGAGATGGCCCGCTCCGATGGCCCAGTGGTTAGAGCGAGATGGAGGAGTGGTAACTGTCATCTTCAGATAGTTTTGGACATAGTTTCCTTAAGGGAATATTTAGATGAATGTTTTGGCAGGTGTCACCAAAATTCATACAATCTTTATTCCGAAAATGTATTCAGGTATTATCGATCAATATTTTTAATACCGGAATAAATTTTCGTCTATTGCGTTGTCTATTGTAACCAGTATTTTAGATATGGGCATATCTATATAAGCCACGAATTGCAATGGAACTGTAATAATCCTTTGCTAGCATGGATTATTGCCCTTTTCTATGCTGTAAATTATGTGACAGGGATTAATTAGAATGCCTGATAGAACGTCAAGCGGACGTATGGAAAGAACAGTCACCAGTGACTAAAATATATATAGAAACCGATAAAGATATATCACAGAAGCAAGACAAAATATACGAAAATATAAACATTGAGATAGAGAGACAAACCTATAGGTACATACATACAGATATACATACATACATACATACATACATACATATATACATGAATTGTACACAATAATGAGAAGTCTGAAATATATATATATATATATATATATATATATATATATATATATATATATATATATATATATATATATATATATATATATATATATATATATATATATATATATATATATATATATATATATATATATATATATATATCTGTGTATGTGTGTGTTGATGAAAAAGTAAGGAAAATAATTCTACATCAATTCAAATTTTGCTAAAGTTAGGTAGTTAACAACGAAATAAAAATTAATACTAATCGACGGCCTGCATTAATTTTCGAACACAGCAGGTAACACTAGAAATAACTGTAATAAGCAATATGATCACTGAGAGACAGGCATTGTTTTTTCTCAGTGTGTTTTTAAGTCAAATTCTGTACATATTGTTTAGCTTGAATATCTGATAACCTCGTGTTCAATGTTATTTTATAAGTCAATAAAAATAACAAAGGGATTCATTAGTGCCTTGTTTGTTTCTTGTCTTTCTAATACAATGCAGAATAAACGAAT
>CM068827.1:36883932-36906432 GCA_028554795.2 Sinohyriopsis cumingii
AAAGTGCTGATAAGACGAGTAATTTTTATGAATATAAAATCATCTCGTTTCCACGTTATTCAGTTTGTTAGTTTATTTTCAGATCAATACTTTTCTAAACGTTTGATTTTCCTGTAGATGTGCATATCAGAATTTTTCATGTAATGTCGTAAAATTAAACAGTTTAAGAACCCGAATGAAAGTCAATAAAAAAAGTGATTAATACTGAGAAAGACCAATTTTGTAAGCTTACGGAAGCTACACTCAATAAGATATTTATTTTTGCGAAGGTAACTGTATCTCCACCATTTGTAACAGACCGGAAACGAAAATAAATGACTTTGATACCAGCATGTGTAGAAATACACTTTCCTTGGCATTTGACCTACGTTGATATATATATATTTTAGACTTATTTTTAGGTTTTTACGGCTTGATGGACTAAGGAGACCATATAATTTGTCAATTCATTTTGTAACCTGAGAAGGAATTTTGTGCAGAACACTTTGCGGTTTATGTAGTGACATAAACACAGATACCACAAGGTCTGAACAATAAAGTTATCTCAGAATGCCCCCCGGTCATGTGACCTTTTTGGCCATGGTCTTGACCCGCTCACTTATTGTCATGTCAACGTTAAAGACAGGGCGTCTCGTGAACCAATGCATCAGAAGTCCATATGGTGTGATTGGAGCGCTGGAGTGGTGAATGTCAGTTATCGGGAGAGAGAGAGAGAGAGAGAGAGAGAGAGAGAGAGAGAGAGGGACGAAAAGGAAATCATGGACATGTGAGGTAAATCTCATAAATAACCCACACAATGCAATAATTTATCTCCATGCACACTTTAATCATGGTCATTTATTTTGTGTATGCAGTATTGCTATCTGTAGATTAAATTAGATCTTTAAAAATATACTGCATAGCAGAACTGATAAAGAAAAGCTCTCGACAGGATTGCTTCACTGTAATGAAGATTTAAAACAGGTTTTGTTCCCATAATATTGGCATAAATATTGTGATATGCAGCAGGTGTGTATTCACTCTATGACTCTCTAATTCATCGAAATTGTACTAGAAAGACAGTGTATGTTATAGTATATAAAACGTTTAGGTAGAAATGATATGTCAGTTCGAAATACGACTAAATTCTATGTCTTTTTCTGCTTGTAATTAATATTTTTGAAAATCACACTTAGGCGCGTTATTCCGCTTTACCCATGTGTTCAAGTGCCTCTTGTTAAGATGTACCTGGGAAAGGAGGGATTTTAGTTGCATATCTGAATTCCTCTTTTCAAGCTCACTAGGTGTATATATTGTTATATGATGTGGATTTGTAAGTGATGACCTGGAAACGACAATTGCTGCACGATGTACCCACCCACCCAATCCTGGGCATATCATCTCATAATGTAGGTATTATTATTATTATTATTATTATTATTATTATTATTATTATTGTTATCATTATTATTATTATTGTTATTATTATTATCATATATATATATATATATATATATATATATATATATATATATATATATATATATATATATATATATATATATATATATATATATATATATATATATATATATATATATATATATATATATATATATATATATATATGTGTGTGTGTGTGTGTGTGTGTGTGTGTGTGTGTGTGTGTGTATTAATGGATTCTGACCCTACACCCCAACATAAACGTCCAAATATAAAAAATGGGGTGAGGGTCAGTAGTCAGCTCTCATATATTTAAATCAATATGATTCGTTACAAAGTCAGGATGTAATTACAACATATATATTGCAATACAGCGGAATCCGAGTATTAATCAAGTTTTAAAAACTGTTTTCGTACTTTTTCTTGATTTTTTTAAAGTTTCTTATTCATTTCTATCTATCTATCTATCGATGTTATTTATTAATTAATTTATTTATTCATAGTTATTGCTTACCGTTTACACGAAACATGTTTTCATTAGGAAAAACTCATACGTTCTCAAAAAGCACAAAATGCAGCTGCCTCGCTGACATGTCTTATGCTAAGTCAATAATATAAAGAGTTATATATTTGTTCTTTAATATATAACCTGGGGCTGTGTTGAAAGTTTAAATTTTCTATTTTCATCTTCAAATTACCCCAAATTATGTCCTTGAGTCAAAGTGGCAGAGCGATTAAGGGGTTAACACAGTACCATAATGATGTGTATTTGACTCCCACCATCGGCTACCGTTGTATGACCTTAAGCAAGGCACTAGATTCTATTTGCCTTTTCGCGATATAACTTTGAAAATGTCGATGTGTCTTAATATACCAACACCCCTTTCTCCTCCCCATCTTCATTAATCCAGTATAGTCATATCCTAAGGTTTGATGTGTCCATCTTAAATTGTGAAGGAGTAGCGGGACTTTACTAACCGATGCACATAGATACCCGTGCCAGTCTCAGTGATGATAGTAAGGTACTTGCCCTCTTTCCGAAAGCAATTGGATAGTCAGAGTGTAGTCAACATTTATTTTTTTACGTATCTCTTTATTTTGAAACATTCACGTTTATGTGTGAAAAACGTAAAAGCAGATAGCGGGTCAACCATTAAAACCGCATTCGACACGACTTTTCCTTTCGAGAACGAACGATCTACACTTGAATATTTACTCCAGACAGCAAGGCAGCACCGCGAGAGTAAATCGCCGATAACTTGCGAAGATAGCTCTAAAGCAGCAATTTATATCTCGCAATACATATTTTCAAAGACAATTTTTGTTGTTCTTGTGACAAAAGTGCTCTTCGTAGTCATTGAAATGATTTATCGCTCTTCCTTCGATGGTTGCGTAATTAAATTCCCGAGTAGAACATTACCGTTCTGTTCAGAAGAAAAAAAAAATCCCCAAAACAATTACCGTATTTCTACTTGTAGTATACACGTGCAAAACGACTACCGTATATCTGCCTATAAGCCATCTGTATGTGTGTATTTTGGACATTATTCTCACACAAACTCGAACAGTCCTAACACTAACAATCGTATATATGCTTGTAATACATGTGTTTCTGTGTCTTTGTGTCTGAGTCTCTGTGTGTGTCTGTTTGTATCTGTGTTTTGGACATTATCCTGACACCAAGAAGAGCTGTCTTAACACTAACCTCTTTATGCTGAGGCTCCAAGCGAGGCAGCTGATGTTACCATTATTAGAAGTATTTGGTATGACTTGGCCGGGGTTCGACCTCCCGCATTCGAGGCAGATGATCTAACCACTAGGCAACCGGAGCGGTCTATCTACTTGAAATCCGCATAAACAAAATGCGAACATCATGGACCCATGCGTGATACACGTAATGCATTGTTCTCTTGAATCCCAAAACAGAACGAGGAGGTTGGGGCACAGTATGTTGTTTCATCAGGCAATTACATATTCAGTTCGATTGTTTTCACAACTGGGTACATAATATACGCTGTATGTGTGTAAATACAACGATACGTGTGTAAATATAGTTGAAATGGCGATCATACTTCTACTTATATAAGGACATTTGAGCGCTCAAGGGTGTGTCGTTCATCAATGCTGACTTAGTTAAATAAATGGACCCTTGAATCTATGTATTATTTGTCCGTCCATAACAACGAACACATACTTTGTTTCTCTTCTTATGAACGTAAGAATAAAACTTGTCATGCATCGGAGTAACACTGCATTTCTCATTGATCATGGTGCCATAGCATAATGCGCTTGCAGATCAGGGTCTATGTTGCTTGTTCGACTGACTAATCCTAACAAAATACTCAGAACTAGATCGTCCCGCGCATGTGCAGTTTGCAGTCGAACTCGGCGTTTAAGCGAGTATATACGGCAGGTAATTACTTTGATTGACAATATCCTAATCGTTATAATAAAATCCTGGCGGTTTCGTGATGGTCATTGGGTATTTTGGTACTTTTGAACAGATGTGCAAGTACTTATGTGCATCAGTCAAGACCTCAATTAATCTAATAATCCATAAATCCATTAGTATTCATCTACCCATTCACCAATGGACTGGTTATCTAGCGGTTGCATGACTTCTGTAACTCAGTTTGAAAATTTTCTATACATTAGCTTAAAAACTTGCTGTACTTAAAAAGTTTGTACTCGTTACGCTGGTAGTCATCACCTAAATCAAGATCATCAGCATTGTCATCATCGCTGTCATCATCGTTGCTTCACCTTTTGTAATGTAGAAGATTCATTATAATATTTTATTTACTTTAGAGCTAGTGATTCGCAACAGTTTGATCCTAATATAATCATGTTAATGGCTTCAAACATGCAATGAACATGATAGTCACTGAAATACATAGGTTACATAATATTAATAATAATATTAATAATAATAATAATAATAATAACAACAACAACAACAACAACAATAATAATAATAATAATAATAATAATAATAATAATAATAATAACAATAATAACAATAATAATAATAATAGATATATAGATGAATAGATAAAATATCACGTGAATATTGGACCTCTGATGTCATTGAGATGTAGTTTGCGAGATTGGTGTAGTCATGTGACTCGTAATGCAGATGGAGAGTTTCAGGTAAAATTTCATCAACGCTGTAGTTACATCTCGTCTGTCAGCGGATTAAAGATATAACGAACGCTATATTCGCTATTTCTGAGAAAATAAATCATATTCCTATCGATTTCATGCAGGTATATCGTTATAGTTTGCTAGGCCAGCTAGTAGGCGGCTACCCTATGCCGACACCAAATGGTGTCGGCGAATTCCAGCTTTTCGATAGGCAATGGATTCTGACCATACACCCCAACATAAATATCCAAATATCAGAAAGGGGTGGCAAGGGTCAGAGGAAACTCGGACTAAGAGCTGATCAAAGGGATGTTGCCTCTTTGACCAACATGCAAGTGTCTTAAACTGAACTGAGCTATTGCTGTTGTTGTTGTTGTAGGGTTTAACGCCATTTTTCAGCAAACAATAGGTTATACATGGCGGCCAGTATTAATGGTGGAGGAAGAACTCGGGAAAACCACCGGAAAGAACCACCGACCCACGAGAAGCTACTGGCAAGCTTTATCACATACCCACATTGGCTGAATCCGAATGTAATTTAATAGTTTTGTAAACTTTAAAATCTTTGTATTTTTCATTTTATTACATGTCAAAGTAATGTAACTTGGTTTTCTAGGAATTTTATATTTTCCAGAAATTAATTTGACCTGACTGTTAGTCGTAAACACCAAACTTTGCATCATTTGCTGATCTAGTTCCTGGCATTGATTGAGAATGAAGTAAACAATTTCTTTTTTTTTTAAATTCATTTTTAATATGTGGATGATAATAATGAAAATGAGCATGTACTGGAATACGTGACCCTAGACGTTTAGATACATTCTTTACCATTCTGGAATGTGATCACGTGATTCTCATACGGGTATCTGTTTTGCGTATTATTTGTTTTTATAACCTTTGTCTATAGAGAAATAATCTCAGTGGGACTTGTAAACACGGGGACGCAAGGCTTTCGTTTAGTTGTGACCATTTTGGAGTTATATATTAATTTTCATTCAGATTATTGGGATTCTAAAAGATTAATTCTTTTTCCTGGAAATATTTGAGTGCTCATATAGAATTCATGGACAAAGACATTTCTTTAAATTTTATTCGGAAATTCAAACACCGGATTATTGTTTGTGAATAACAAAAAAAAACTGTATTCACTACAGCACCATACTGACTAGAGTATACGTCATCGCCTTCCATTTTGGATTTTTCGTCAGGACTCGAACTTGAATTCATTAAAACATTTAATTACTAGGGCTTCTAAAATTTAATTCGTTGATTATTTTTGGATTAATTTTGGAATTTATTCTTAAAACCGTAAGTTCTTATTTGTTTCATATTTTACATTGGTTTTCCAGGGAAATAATTATTTGTTAAATTTGTCAAAGCTTGTTGTTTTCACTGTTTCTTTTGTTACTGTTATTAGATCTAAACAAGTGACAATCAATATATATATATATATATATATATATATATATATATATATATATATATATATATATATATATATATATATAGAGAGAGAGAGAGAGAGAGAGAGAGAGAGAGAGAGAGAGAGAGAGAGAGAGATTCCAAATACCATGCAATTTACTATTACGAAAAGGCAGGGTATTTCGAATGCCTTCTCTAGTTCCTGTGCTCTCTATGTTCAGTTAATATATGTACGGGTTTAATGTTCGAACGAAAATATCTATTCAATCCAAGCAAAATGCTCATATTCATTTATTATTTCTTTCTGTCTTGAGGGAAATATTTAACGATATATGTTCTGCTCTGTCGAACAGTGATTACTCTTTATGCAAAACGGTTTTGGACTATAGATTCTATCTATGACGTTCACTTATTGGCAGCAAAATAAAACATTGTATGACCAATCCCTTTTAGTAAGAGCGAAAAGGCGACCAACGGTCGAAAAGAGAACAAAAAGTGAAATTGCCGATACGTGGATGTTACTAAGTGCCACTAGCTTGCATAGGGTCTACAGAGTTATGTTTCCTGTTTCTATTAAGAGTAAAGTAGTAGCGCCATAATGGAGTACCGTTAGTCCAACTTGTATTTTTCGGATCACGTGCGGCCACATGTCGCATAATATGAAAACTATGCCGTATATTTACACATATCAATAAATCTAAGGCCCATCTTTCTCCTCTTGTACTCTGTATTACGCACGTCGATAAGCTTTCAGTAGATTCTTGTTGACAACCATTTACGACTCGGTATACTGGGAAGCGGAGGAACGACGGAAAAGCTAAGTCAACTACAGAGCTAGAAAAGTAACAATCCTCAGTATAAAAATGTAAAAGATTTTACACAGTCATTAAAAGTTCATAATGCATTGTGCAATTTATTTTTTGTGCAGAAAAATAAAAATTAAGAAAACAGGTTCCCTTAGCGTGATGAAAATCGCGTTGTTAGTTAATGGTTTTATATCGGACGAACTGGATGTTTATATGACCCAGTTTCATTATAAAGTTCAATGATAATCTAAACATCGGTGCCATCCACCCATCCATCCATTCATCCGTCCGAAGTAATTAAATGCAATTCTACATTCAGCATTTAAATTATTAGTTTTAATTAATCTTTTATTGGGTTGGATTAACTGCGATATTGCTTAAATATTGGTTTCCTGTTGTTAATATATTGCTTAGAACACAAGATTATGAAGGACTTTTGATGCTAATTCAGCTCCATAGCAACCAATGGAAACACCATGATATTAAAAATAATCAATACCATTAAATATCTCAGTGCTTATTATCAAACATATATTTGTCAGTATAAATCCATCTTTGATGCGAACTTCTGTGTGGAGAGTCATATATCCAACTGAATCTTTTCGATCCGCATACTGTTATTGTTTGTGGGTTTAACACAGTTTTTCAGCACACGAAAGTCTATATACGGCGGCCAGTATACTTTTGATGTACGAAAATCCCGGGAAAACCCCAGTAAGAACCACCGACCCACAGGAAGTTATTGAAACTCGAACCCATGCGGACAGAGGTGAGATGACGGTGATCGGAAAAGGCGAGCGCTTTAGACCACTCGGCCAGTCTGTGCACCCTTGATCTGCATGTGTTTGTAACGCATGTTTTGAACGTAATCAATTCCGCACCCAAAGAATCGGGTGCTAATTTCTGTTGTTAGTGTTTGAAAGTCCGGTCTGTAGAAGGGTTGAAATTCCATAAAATAAGTGTCTCTGTCTTTTTCAATTACAAATAGAATAAGTGAGCTGAACATTCCTTGTTCTAAAATGTTACTCTTTGTCTTCAATCAATGATGTCCAATCAGACCCACAGATAATAGATTAATGTGCACCATTTGTAGACTACAGCTACTACTACTACTACTATTACTACTACTGCTACTATTACTACTTCTAGCAATATTATTATTATCATTATTATTACTATTATTATTATTATTATTATTATTATTATTATTATTATTGGTAGTAGTAGTAGTAGTAGTGGCAGTAGTCACTAAAGATAACATTTATGTTGTTTCAGAAAGTTCAATAGCAGCTTCTTTGTAACTTTTTATGATAAAAAGAGTGAAATATATCTATCAAGACGGCTGTATTGTATTTTACCACCCCCACCCCCCAATAATTGAAAATATGGTTGGGTCGTATCCCATGTGAAATCATAATTATACTGGAAAGTGGGATTTCGGAGCCGGTGAAATCGATTAGACTGGAAAATGGAAATCGGAGCCGGTGAAATCGATTAGATTGGAAAGTGGGATTCTGAACGGGTGATCCATAATTTACAGTTAGCTGCTAATAGATGGTACTAGAGGAAGATGTCGAACTGGAGGTTGACAGGAAGCACGATGTTCAGTGACAGAAACAGGAAAGTTATTATTTTTCACTAGCTAATGATCAAGCTGAAATCTGATTTTTAACACTCACGATCAAACAACTACATGAAAAATGAGAATTATCAGATAAAGAGAACTATAAACAAGAGTGAAACCCGAGATATAATTAGTACTGTTTATCGGCTAATATCCAATTTTATTTTCCATCGAGTTGAAACTAAGACGGCCCCAGAGTCATTCATCTATAAAATTCGTCATGTCAAAGATCTATAATAGCAGCTGAAAGTTGAGGCTAAATCACAAATGATTTGATCAATAACCTAATAAATAAAGCAGAAAAGCTGGTAGAATCAATTTGCCAGGATTGCTGCAGTTTTAAATTAAACTTGATCGATGCTTTCGGTGTCACAATGTCATACAATAAATGCCGACATTAGGCAAAATATATGGATTGCCAATAATACGAAAATATTATATCTCTAAATGAAGAACTATCATTATCGTCGTCGTCATCAGCATCAATAACAACATCGCCATCGCTAGCATCAACTGAATTGGTGTCATCATCGTCGTCATCATCATTATCATCACAGCCAACTCTAGCACTAACACTAACAACAACACCATCATCATCGTCGTCGTCATCATGTATGCTTTTCCCGTCAATGTCTTTCTCATTTTCTAAATAGACCTAACAACTGTCATCTTAAGATTATAATCATCATTGCCTCGATCTTATCATCGTTATGCTTTGAACGTTTATTTGAGCAAACTCGATCATTTGCATTGCATTCCATTTTCCTTGGAAAATGCTTCTGGCGAAAAAAGTTAATATTTCTACTTGAAGTATTGGACACCTACATTAAAACCCGGTCTTCTTGGTCGGTCATTATGTCGATAATGTTTCTTTTCGAAATGAAATACTTTTGTAACAAAAGTGAAGCAATATTTCCCAAAATTGCACGAAGTGTGATTTTTACGTGTATGGCAGAGATTTCGTCCAGGATATGGTTGACACTAATTGGTTTATGACAATTAAAATAATAAATACAGTTTAGGAAGCTATAAATGTACAGGGTCCAACTGCTTCGCAGCACGTGTTATTGCACAATTATGATTTTAAATACACTGTTATTATTATTTTTTTATATTCACATGCTGAGAAAAAGAGAACCATCTTCGTGCATGTTGCGATAATTTTAGCTTTATGACGACATTCTTTGTTGTAAATTATCATTCAATGACTAGTCTTGTTAAAAAGAAAAAAAAAAGAAACAAGAAACAACGCCCAGTTGACAAACGGTACTTTACTTTACAGGAAAATAAAAGTTTGGTCGAAACCAAATTTCAGTTCTATGAATTCAACAGCTGTTGAGTTTTATCTAGTTACTTTGTCTTGGATTTCTCTTCTGAACAGTATTCCAAAATGTACATATTCCCAAAGAAGGCATTAATACCACACTTTGCTGTAACTTCGACTGGTGTAGTGATTTCCAGCGTATTTACCAATATTGCCACCTCCAGAAACAAAAATTGGCTGCAAAGTCTGTTAATGGTACAACTTTGTTGTAGTCAGTATAAAATACATTTCACTTGTATAAACTGTTAATCAAAATAATTTGTGACAATATCACAACCTCTATTTCCCTCGCTCCATATTCATAGTTTGTGTAACGTTCGGGTTTCCTCAGATTTTAACCAAATGAACCCAATTACTTCATCAGATTAAAACTTTAACTATTTTTAACTCGTTTGATTCGGTTCTAAAAATTGTCTATCTTTGACCTTCGTGACAAATTTCAGAAGAAGAAGAGTCAAATTTGGAATCAAATAGGTTAGCACGTATTCAAAATGTTTTTCTTTTCTTCTGTTTTTCGTCGTTGTTCGTAATGGTTGTAACGCAAAACAGACATGCAGTCCCACCACAAAATAGATACGTAGTCCCAATGAAAAAGAAACACGTAGTTAATTCATATTATATTGTTTCTTGTCTGTATATTTTAATTATTATTAAAACATGTAAATAGTTCATCTTATCTCTTGAACTTTTCTTGACTTGTTTATTTTTTGTTATAAGTTGTTTTCACTTTTAGATGAACTTGATTAGCTCGAAACGTTGTAAAACCCGTCTGGCAACTCATACATTCATTATTGCTTCCGTACACAAGACGTAACTAGATACACATTCTGTTTTGTGTAAATAAATTATATCATCTACCATACTGTATGAGTAATTGTACCATATTTATTCACTTATAAGTCAGGCCGAACTGCAAACAAAACTAATCCGATCTGCCTAACCTTTAATAAGCCTGCAGATTACGTTGTATGTCGCTTGTTCTACTGATTACTCCTAATAAACTGAGCAGACCTCAGATCTGCCGGCGCATTATGTGACGGCAGTTTGCAGTTGGAATTACCTTATAAGCGAGTATGTACGGTATCTAATAGTTGTAGCCAAAACATAAAACGGTTGTGATAAAGAACATTTCGTGGTCAAAGCTGAAATAATATAATACACAGTCTTGAAGGTGTATTTAATTGAAATGTCATTTAAATTAATATTATGACCTCTCAGTGAATGGATTTAATGTACCAAGCATTCGGTTTTTGTATTTATAAAAGTCAAATTTGTAATGTTAGAGAATTTTATTATAAATCTCAGTGATGTTTGACATATATTTCATTTTTAAAAAAATTTCTTTAGAATTATTGTGAGTTCTGTATCTTCGCACGCAAGAGAGTTGAACAATTATGAGTTGGCATGAATGGTATGAAATACACAGGCATAATGGGTGGCCCTTTAATATACACGACAGCTGGACCATGTTATAAGCACATACCTTTTTATTTGATAAATGGCTGCGTAACAAATAAAGATCTCGTGTTACTCAGATTGATCACCAGTCGGCAAGGAGCATGGTTTTTTTTTCCTCTTGAGGTGGAAATTATTTTGTAAACAAACTCCAGATTCCTTGTTCTTCCTCCTTGACTTGTTCTGCCGGAACTATTTGGAAATAATTCATCTAGATTCTTTCATATTTCAAAAGGAAGAAAAGAGGTCTAAATTTTTCAAATGAATATTTTCGTCAAGAAGAAATACACTGTTATGATCAATTTGAATCGACAACTATTTCTGTATGAAAATGGTTGTTATGCATGTATTTGTCGCATGTTTACGTTATTCTTTTATTGCAAATATTTATTGGACTGTTCCGGTGGTCTAGTGGTTAGAGTGTCTTCCTCGCATGCGGGACGTCGCCGGTTCGAACCCCGGCCGAATCATACCAAGGACATATAAAAGTGGCACTAGCAGCTGTCTCGCTAGGCATTCAGCATTAAGAGGATAGTGTTAGGACTGGTCTGCTCGGTGTCAGGATAATGTGACTGGACGGGACATGATGCTACACGTCTGCGGCTTGATGCCCCAGTGCTAGACATCGCTATAAAACTGCCAGACTGCAGACATCATAGCGATATGACTGAAAAATTGTTAAAGCTACGTTAAAAATCTATATCACACACACACACGCACACACACACACACACACACACATACACACACAAATATTTATGTAAAATCGTACTGTATTGCACATAGCTACCTTTTATTGCCCATAAATTTAAAAATGCACTGTATAAAATATTTAAATGCGTCTGAAACCCCGTGGACGTTTCCAACCATGCGTACCTGTCCATGTGTCTGTTTGATCCCATGAATATGCCACTTGTATAACAACTTCCTGTCTAACAAACAATATATTTGAACTTTCTGCTGTCATTCTCTGGTATATGTTATTGTTAAAAAGGATTTAAACTTTATTACGATGCCCTGGAGAAAGGAATGGAAGTGGCATGGAATCGATATTTTACAAACTGAGTTCAATGGAACCTGAATAAAAGTTCTGAATCTTTGTTCATGTTTGCCAAGCTATTACCTTACATATTTTTGGTTCCTTCTTTGCGTTGTTGTTTTTATTTTAAATATCATATTTCGATGCAATGTATGATGTTAATAAATTTCTACCCTATCTAGGCTTGTTTTTAAGGCAAAACTATCATTCTTTATGATAATCAATAACTAAACATTTATGCTCCTGGCTTAACAACTCTCGTCAGGTATAATGAAGCCGGTGATGATGTTTACTCTGTCATAATTAAAACAACTATTCAAATCACACATGAAATATGACGAGGTTTAATAAGAATCGACACCGCGATACTGATCGCTTCAATGCTGCGGTCAGTGATTTCAATGAATAAATAAAACCGGTGTTCAAATGAGAAGCGATATTCAATACAGATAAATATTATCATTATACACATAATGATAACACAGGGAGAAACGGCTCGTGCTGACTGAACATCGATGCATTGTTTGCTGCGGTTTTCATCGATAATATACAAATTCTTCCTATTGATTTGACAGATGATGACGTCATTTCAGTGGTTCTTCAATATTCTGAATGACAGGTGTTTAAACAGAGCTTACACCGGTTTTGCAAGGAAGAGCAGCTATTGAGGAACGGATTTCACTCTATCCTTTGTCAAGGGGGAAAATCCAATATGTTAAGAGCCAACACCGAATACAAAAGTGGAATTTGAACAAGACTGGTTCCCTGACCGACCGAATTAATACAATGCGACGGTCATTGATGCGGTTTCGTATTCTTTGCAGAAAACCATGTGTAAAATTTTATTACTGTCCCTCCTCAATTTCAGACTGATTATAAGCAGGTGATTAGTGCTGACCATTATTTCATCCTACCGCAGAAGAAAATACAAGCTCAGAATTGATTTATTTGATGCGTAAAATAATTATCTTTAAAAATAAAATCGATACGCACTTTCTCCCGTAAACAGATTAAATGGCCATTATTCAGCTGCAGCCAAACATGAGGGTACAAAGCGTATTATTGCTACTGTAGGTTAAACTACCAATACAATTTCCTTCGTCTGACAAAAACTATTCGGGTATCATTCATCGGGAAAATATCAACGATTGTCACATAGGTAATTAAAGCCAACTGCCTTGATACAGCATTATTTTATATCGTCTGGTTATCAATGCAACTTTTATTTTAAAATAAAGACTATGTCATTTCAATTCGTCTTCATGTCAATTCGAAAGCACAGTTTCTTTATTCAATGGCTTATCAGTCACATAAAGTAGGTTGTCTTCGAGTTGTAAGGTTAATTTGGTAAATTTTCTGCAATCTGCAGGCTCCCTGAATTAAAGAAAAAATTGTCCCGGTAATTTCAGATCAATAAGACTCATTCTCGACGGCGTCATGACACCGGCTCTGCGCACCACCGGTTTAACTTCCGGTCTAGAATGATGGGGCCTATTACTCACGTCACCTGTCATCAGGTATCTTTGTTTTCGAGCAGCACGTTGCCATGGTGACACGAGCACACAGCGCAGCTTCGTGACAGACTAAAATTAACTTTTCGTGTTGAAACTCTTGTGCGAGAAAACAACTTCCGTTTTCCATGACAATGTCTAAAAGCTGACTCCCGCTCCATTTGATAACTGTCTTAAAATGCTTTACAGGCTTGCCGTGCATATTTTTAAGGCCAAGCTAGAAGAACTGGAGACAGTTCTCTTCCGGTACGGTAGAATATCTAGGATAATTTGAGCCAGCAGCAGGGCAATAAAGACAAGAGATAAAACAATGCTGATCCTTATTTCTCAATATTGTGCAATCTGTTGGCGCTTTAAAGATTCCTAGAGTGTCTCGGTCAACAGAAAGATGAGATTCTTAAAGTGTTCTCGTATTCTTGATATATGGACTATTCTAGATTCGAACCAAAAAGAGAAGAGGCTGACTGTGAACTGAA
Organism: Sinohyriopsis cumingii; assembly: GCA_028554795.2. NCBI lineage: Eukaryota > Metazoa > Mollusca > Bivalvia > Unionida > Unionidae > Sinohyriopsis > Sinohyriopsis cumingii. Next base: position 36,898,156 of record CM068827.1, read on the forward strand.
GTGATAAAGCTCTGTTTGAGACCTCCATTTATATTTGTAATCGTAAATACAACAATATGCCATCTGTATGTCATCAAGAATACTGTAAATAATGCGCTACCGTGATAATTGTTGAATCTTAAAAATACGTAGTTTTGAAAAGCCTCTATCATATAGCGATACAATGCACGCATTCTTACCTTTAGGTGATAGTAGATTATCTTCAAGTATTACATATTTAACCCAAAACGTCTGATTCATTGAAAAGAGCCCATCATCAACAATGCGAAAAACATGCTCTTTCTTCATATATGTTACAAAATATAATTTTGAATTCATGGGAAATTAATCTTCTATGTTCTTGGAACAAAACAGGTTTAGAAATCGCAAATGATTCTAGTTACAGATATAGACCGTATCGCATGATAATCTTCTTGAAATGAACTCATTAATAATCAACTTGACTTAACTTATTTAAGGGATACTGGAATACATAGATACCTGATGCTGTAATCAGGGCCGGATTATCCGAAGGGCAAAGTGGGCAACGTGTCCAGGGCCCCAATTGCTCAAGGGTCCCGTATATTATCGTCTGATTTCAGAAGTAGGGTCCCCAAGGCTCAACAGGCCCCGTATATTTTGGTCTGATTTCACAGACAGTGCCCCCGAGGCTCAATGGGCCCTGTATATTATCGTCTGATTTCACAGGCTGTGTTGTTATTAGTACTATATTCATGTCTTTAGACAATGCTGAATAATTATGGGTCCCTATGATGGCTGTGCCCAGTGCCCACAAAGGCCTTAAGCAGGCCCTGGTTGTGATGTGTCCTCTGCAAATCGACGTATGGTTTAGGAATGGACACGTCAACACCACCATATTTAAAAACTGTTTTAAAAGTAAATACAAATTAGCATGACCCTACTGCTTTAATCGATTTATCAAAGTTATCTAGTTTTATGTTGTTCTAGGGTTTAACGCCATTTTTCAGCACAGTATATAGGCTATACATGGCGGCCAGTATAACTGGTGGAGGAAGAACCTTGGAAAACCCAGGGAAGAACCACCAACCCACGGGAAGCTACTGGCAGGGTTTCACACGTACCCACGCTAGCCGAGCCTTGGACTCGAACCCACGCAGACAGAGGTGAGATGGCAGTGATCCGGAACGGTGTGCGCTTTAGACCACTCGGCTACTCGGGGCCCCCTTATCTAGTTTTAAATCGTTATCATGTTCTCACATATCGTAACGTTAGAGCTCGGGATATGAATACAATTATTATCCATAGTAATTTAGGTGGTTCAGACTAGTGTCCAAAAGCGAAAGAAAGTAGACAAGACAGAACATAAACAGTCCAAGTCTGAATTTAGTTCAATTTAACCATGCATTGAAAACTGGCGTAGTTACCTCTACCTCAGAGGTCGCTGCAGTAAAACCTGGGAACCATCCTCATTGGCGCATGTCTGACATCATTGTTAAGACCAGATATTTCTCGGGTGTTTTTGTTTACGATTGGATTTGTTTTGTTAGGTACTTTTCTATTCTGGAAAGTTTATGGTCATACCATTTACGCACAGACAGAACTTGTCTGAGTAGGTTAGATTAGAAGTGTTGAGGTTTTCAAATATTACATTTATTTATTTATCCTTCATATGAGGAAGAGGAACTAAGTTTGGAATGGAAGAGAGTCCTCTTTTATGAGAGTTTGGGAATGTTCAGACCGGAAAGAGATGAGAAAATAGTTATATTATTTTAACTTATATAGAGGAATTAAGCCATAAAATCGCAATTACATTCGAAATGTGAGATGAACCATACGTTAACCGACGAATACAAACGAAAATATACGTTCAGTTAAAAACTATGTCGGCAACTGCCTGAAGACACAAAATATATTTAGAAAAAACCTCATTAAATACTTGATGTATTCCTATTGCTGAAAATGATAAAAGAAACTTAGTGTTCAGATTTTGAAACATCTATCTTTTCTCTTTCTCTCTCTCTCTCCAAATTTGTGTTATCATGTGTCTGTTGCATATGTGTATAATGATTTAATTATCTCCATGGATTATTGTTCTTTTCTCAGTATGTGCGTTAGTTTTGTCAGTCTTTTCCTGTTTATATTTTACTTCCCTCATAAACTATCACAGAAACACAAAAGCATGATTGTAAAATTTTGCTTGGTCCACAGCTAACACTATCTCATACAGAGAGATAGAACATCGGGGTCTTTTTCTCATTTCAATAGTCAATCTGAACGATATATGCGTTTTGTTGGTGATAAATACGATTCATATATCATGATTTGAAACAAAATATCATACCGATACAATCAAATTCAGGATATAATCTCGTCTGACTTACTCATCAGTCCTTTGTTAAACATTTTTGGCATCCCGTTAGAATCTGACATATTTTCAATACAACTTTTGAAAGTTGCGTGTTAAAGCGCGGAGCTGGCATTTGTGACAACCTAATATTGACTTCGCATGAGATAACAAACCATCCACGTATTATTCTGCGCAAACAAAGAAGCTCCGACTGATCAAAGTCAATCGATGCTCGCCTTTGTTCGTCAAACAGAGACAGGTACAACGGAAACGAGTATTTGTTCCGAGTGAAAGTCACGTAGCATGTGAACTGTAAAAAATTCCAAACAATATGGCTAATCGATGATGGAGAAGGATTAAGCTATCGAACTTTTTGGGTCGTTTGAAAAGATTTTCAAACTTGCACTGGATTGACTAGCATCCGCAACAATGGCTTGGAATCCGTGCTTCCTGTGGCTTGTGTGGAGTTCATTTGTGACCTTGTATTTGTCACGCGCTGTTGCAAGATATGTGAGCAGAGCCAGCTGAAAATTTGGGACAGTCAAATAACGTCAACTCTGTTTAATACCTATATTTGTAGTTTTCGTTCGAATTCAAATGATGGCTTCCGATTAATTAGATGGTACATAAAACACAAACTACTGGCACAAATCGATTGCAATAAATTTCTCATTTCCATATAGAAACAGATCCAAAGATTTAGTCTTCAGATTCTACTGAAAGGGTGGAGTGGGTGGTCAGTTTGGGAAAACCTGTATCAAACGCAAAACAGACCGGCTAGCCATTTCATTGTATGTTGCCAATCTTTATCGGAAACACCAAGATATCTGTAGAGAGCCTCTGCGTATTGCAAACAGTTTACACGTTCCCCAAAATTTAGACGTCGACCACAACGAATACAGGAAGGAAATAGTGTATGTGATAGAATTAATCAAACATGCTATGGAATAAATAAAGTAAATAATTGTTGTTGTAGGGTTTAACGCCATTTTTCAGCACACGATAGGCTATACATGGCGGCCAGTATTAATGGTGGAGGAAGAACCCGGGAAAACCCCGGAAAAAAACACCGACCCACGAGAAGCTACTGGCAAGCTTTCTCACATACCCACATTAGCCGAATCCGAGACTCGAACCCACGCAGACAGAGGTGAGATGGCAGTGATCCGTAACGGACAGCGCTTTAGACCACTCGGCCACTCGGGGCCCCAAAGTAAATAATAATAATATTAATTAATTAATAAATAATTATTATAATAATAATAATAATAATAATAATAATAATAACAATAATAAACTCTTTATTCTTGATGGGTTGTTGAACTGAAAGCTGATCTCACAAAGCGTCAAGATGCAATAAAAATGCGCTGTATCATCATGTGCAATAATATACACGAACTACATACGATAAGTATTATCACAGGCTGGAGGCAATAAAATATAGCAGTTAAGCATACAAATATGTATTTAGGCTAAAACAATATTTTACATTTGTGTTTAAAAAATTACAAAGGTTGTTCATGATATAACGCCATTAAGCAAGATATTCCGTACATAACCTCCATATTCGAAATAAATATAAACTCTTCTTCATACAATAGTACAAAAAGGCCACAGAATGAAATTTTTAAAGGAAATTAGAAGTACTACCAGCATTATGAATGCTTTAGGCCACATAGTTGTGAGGTCCTGAAATAAATACTCCTGATAAAATAGTGAGGGCATCTCCTAAAAAGGCATTTACAAATACTGGTCAGTTCGTTCTTCCAATTCGCACACGGTATCAATAAAGAACTGGAACTACATTAATCTTTAAGACGTGGAACAAATATAGGATGGAGTGAATTATGTAAATAAAACCGTATTGAATCCTTATTTTATACCTACTGTCAAAACACCAGCTACATGACTACATGCCAATATTGGTACATTTTATCATTACGATCAACGCACCAGCTACATGACTACATGCCCATACTGGTATTTTATCACTACCGGTACTCTCAACACACTAGCTACACGACTACATGCCCATACTGGTATTTTATCACTACTCTCAACACACTAGCTACATGACTACATGCCCATACTGGTATTTTATCACTACCGGTACTCTCAACACACTAGCTACACGACTACATGCCCATACTGGTATTTTATCACTACTCTCAACACACTAGCTACATGACTACATGCCTATACTGGTATTTTATCACTACCGGTACTCTCAACACACTAGCTACACGACTACATGCCCATACTGGTATTTTATCACTACCGGTACCCTCAACACACTAGCTACACGACTACATGCCCATACTGGTATTTTATCACTACCGGTACTCTCAACACACTAGCTACACGACTACATGCCCATACTGGTATTTTATCACTACTCTCCACACACCAGCTACATGACTACATGCCCATACTGGTATTTTATCACTACCGGTACTCTCAACACACTAGCTACACGACTACATGCCTATACTGGTATTTTATCACTACTCTCCACACACCAGCTACATGACTACATGCCCATACTGGTATTTTATCGCTACCGGTACTCTCAACACACTAGCTACACGACTACATGCCCATACTGGTATTTTATCACTGCTCTCAACACACTAGCTACACGACTACATGCCTATACTGGTATTTTATCACTACTCTCCACACACCAGCTACATGACTACATGCCCATACTGGTATTTTATCACTACCGGTACTCTCAACACACTAGCTACACGACTACATGCCCATACTGGTATTTTATCACTACTCTCAACACACTAGCTACATGACTACATGCCTATACTGGTATTTTATCACTACCGGTACTCTCAACACACTAGCTACACGACTACATGCCTATACTGGTATTTTATCACTACTCTCAACACACCAGCTACATGACTACATGCCTATACTGGTATTTTATCGCTACCGGTACTCTCAACACACTAGCTACACGACTACATGCCCATACTGGTATTTTATCACTACTCTCAACACACCAGCTACATGACTACATGCCCATACTGCTATTTTATCACTACCGGTACTCTCAACACACTAGCTACACGACTACATGCCCATACTGGTATTTTATCACTACCGGTACTCTCAACACACTAGCTACACGACTACATGCCTATACTGGTATTTTATCACTACTCTCAACACACCAGCTACATGACTACATGCCCATACTGCTATTTTATCACTACCGGTACTCTCAACACACTAGCTACACGACTACATGCCTATACTGGTATTTTATCACTACTCTCAACACACCAGCTACATGACTACATGCCCATACTGCTATTTTATCACTACCGGTACTCTCAACACACTAGCTACACGACTACATGCCCATACTGGTATTTTATCACTACTCTCAACACACTAGCTACACGACTACATGCCCATACTGGTATTTTATCACTACTCTCAACACACTAGCTACATGACTACATGCCCATACTGGTATTTTATCACTACTCTCAACACACTAGCTACATGACTACATGCCCATACTGGTATTTTATCACTACTCTCAACACACTAGCTACACGACTACATGCCCATACTGGTATTTTATCACTACTCTCAACACACTAGCTACATGACTACATGCCCATACTGGTATTTTATCACTACTCTCAACACACTAGCTACACGACTACATGCCCATACTGCTATTTTATCACTACCGGTACTCTCAACACACTAGCTACACGACTACATGCCCATACTGCTATTTTATCACTACCGGTACTCTCAACACACTAGCTACACGACTACATGCCCATACTGGTATTTTATCACTACCGGTACTCTCAACACACTAGCTACACGACTACATGCCTATACTGGTATTTTATCACTACCGGTACTCTCAACACACTAGCTACACGACTACATGCCCATACTGGTATTTTATCACTACCGGTACTCTCAACACACTAGCTACACGACTACATGCCTATACTGGTATTTTATCACTACTCTCAACACACCAGCTACATGACTACATGCCCATACTGCTATTTTATCACTACCGGTACTCTCAACACACTAGCTACACGACTACATGCCCATACTGGTATTTTATCACTACTCTCAACACACTAGCTACACGACTACATGCCCATACTGGTATTTTATCACTACTCTCAACACACTAGCTACATGACTACATGCCCATACTGGTATTTTATCACTACTCTCAACACACTAGCTACACGACTACATGCCCATACTGGTATTTTATCACTACTCTCAACACACTAGCTACACGACTACATGCCCATACTGGTATTTTATCACTACTCTCAACACACTAGCTACATGACTACATGCCCATACTGGTATTTTATCACTACTCTCAACACACTAGCTACACGACTACATGCCCATACTGGTATTTTATCACTACTCTCAACACACTAGCTACACGACTACATGCCCATACTGCTATTTTATCACTACTCTCAACACACTAGCTACATGACTACATGCCCATACTGGTATTTTATCACTACTCTCAACACACTAGCTACACGACTACATGCCCATACTGCTATTTTATCACTACTCTCAACACAAACATGGAAAAGCTTGAAATAAAACAATATTGTGCATTTGAATTAAGAGAAAGTTAAGATAGTTTGACCGTTACATATCCTTTTAATACTGGTTCTATTATCACATACGTTGATTAAACTCGGTGAGTGGAACAGTAGAGACAGCATAGTACACTTATCTGATTTCATAATTTAAATTGGAATAATTGTATTACCCTAATACTTCTGTTTGAATTTTCAAGTGTACAGACATTGGAATGTGTATGAAAGTGTGTATGCGCGCTCGCGTGTGTGTGTTTTGGATTTTTAAAATAGCTTTAACAATTTTTCAGTCATATCGCTACGATGTATGCACTGTGGCAGTTTATAGTGATGTCTAGCATTTATCATCATGTCCCACACAGTCACATTATCCTGACACCAGGCCGACCAAACCTAACACTAACCTCTTAATGCTGAGCGCCAAGCGAGGCAGCTGTTAGTACCGCTTTTATAAGTATTACTCAGCCGGGATCGAACCCGCGACCTTCCGCATCTGAGGCGGACGTTCTAACCACTGGGCCACATGAGCGGTGCGTATGAAAGGTAAAACCTCCTTAATGTAAAAAAGTAACCATTTTCCTATGTTTACTTATATATTTGTTTGTCAAAATTGTGAACACCGTTTCGTTCCTTTTAATATTCAATAAAATGATGAAGTTGCAATGACGTCCCATAGTCCACAATCGGAACGTCTTCGGCCTTTTCCATCGCAAGCTAAAAAAAGTTGATGCTATTATTGGCTTTTTTGAACTGACATAAAACACATCATTTTTACTATGGCATAATATCTTCGTTGACGACACAGTAACTTAATGATGTGTCATCTTGAACAGCTGAGTTCTCACTTCCATTTGTTGATTAGAAGTTGCAGGAAAAATAAAATTTAAAAGTGAAGGTATTTCATCGATTGTTGATACGTCGTCGAATGTTATTGCAAATACTTACCTTAATTTTTTTTACAAGAATCTTTTCCTTTCATAACTAGTCAGACGTTCGTCCGCCCGCAACTTACCAATTGGAAAGTATCACTTTGATTACCTCAGAATCTCTTTCAGAGATTCGAAGTCATTCGACTGACATCTGAAAATGATGAAGAGATTTCGAATGCTTACGTGCAATCTCTTCCAGAACTCATAGCCTGACGAAGCAATGAGGTAAAATAGTGACGTCATATTGTTGACGTAATAATGTAATGGTCACGTCACTTCGAGTTGTTCAATAAACGTTGATTTTTAGAAAGAAATTTATTACCAATCTCTGTGCACCGATTATTCTAAATATCCATTTAATGTTTAAGAAATTTGAATAATATTAAACCGCATTCACACGACC
>CM068827.1:36911432-36981432 GCA_028554795.2 Sinohyriopsis cumingii
TAGCTATCACTGTTGCAACAGATTCTATTTCAATAACTTTTATCGATGCATAACTTTTAGGAAGATGTGTTTCTGTGTGCGTACGTGTATTATATCGGCTCTGTTATCCCACTACAAGACACTGTATATTACGATTAACAATATTTAATTCTTTGTAGAAGTAGTGTGAAATGTGGTGAGAAGGTCTAAACATAGTTTAAGATCTTGCTTGTACAATCCTCGAATGCTTTTTTTGGTAGGTATGATCAGTTTTTTCTTTCTTCAAAAAGCAAATGTGTTTGAAACAAATGTTGTTTCGCAAACATTTTTTTAATACCATATTGTTTAAATGTCAAAGTATTGCATCGATTCGTTGCCTTTACATGTAAAACAATTGTGTAGACAGTTTGGTGTGTAAGAGAGAGAGAGAGAGAGAGAGAGAGAGAGAGAGAGAGAGAGAGCATCTGTATATTGATTAAATGTTTTATACACAAGCACTGTAGTCCATGTATTAGTTATTCAAGTTTGATTAAATATGAGACAACTCAGAGTTATCTAGTATTCAACCCGTGTAGATTTAATCAGCATTATTTTTTAAAGTCATTTTGAGGGCGCACAATTTTTAAATAACTGGCTATTTAAATAAGCTTTGTAATTAAATACACCAGATAATACCGATAATTTCAGTTTTCTTCTCAAATAGTGTGTTATTTCTAATATGTTGACCACCTCGCCTTGTATTACCAGTTTCAATCTAATATTATATCAGCACTGGAGGTCATGCCATTATGCTCGGTTGATCATATATGTGGTATATAGGATATATTTAAAGGAATGTATCAGCTATGACAGTGTTTATAAAACGAAATAACGCTCGACAGTTTACGATGGTTATCCAGAAGGCGATTTAAATGAATCTAGAATGTTCAGCTGTAAAAATATTATGTGAAAACGCCGACTTAATTCCACTATAAATCTATAATATTTACCGTCGGCATTACTTTCGTCTTAATTTGAACGAGAGCTGTTGTAGCGTATGACGACATCATTCCAACGAGTATGAATTCAATGATAAACGTGACAAAGAGAAGATTACCGATTCTGAAGTCTTCATAATTGCTGTTTGTTTGGAAAATGTATAGAATATAGACTTAGAAGACTACAAAACACCGGTCCGTTATCACAACAATGTCATAATCGTATACTGGTACAAAGAAATATAGAACATATATCTATGCCGTTATCACAGCAATAGGATAAATGTATACTGGGACAAAGAAACACAGAGCATGTATTCCTTTATCACAGGGTTTTCATAAACTGTTATGACTATCGTCTTAAACTAAGTAAAAGAAAAAGCTAAACCAACAAGTTTTGTAAAACGTAAAAAATAATAATTATCAAAGTCGTAAAATTAAAATTTAAGAGGAACTTTAGTATTATGAATTAAATCCAAAATAATCTTGAAACGTTATCTCACGAGTACAAACGAATAGCGTGTTCCGAATGAGTTTCGGATCTTAAATGTGCTGATGTACAACTATCATGCAATAACGACGGTCTTGATATATCATAATGACACTGTTCACTCCTTTGAATGAATTAAATAATCCTAAAATGCTACTTTAGTCCAGACCTTTCAAACGAGCACTTCGTAATTCAAATGAATAACACCGATAAATGATAATGATTAATCTCAAATTAAATCTAAAGCCTATATTAAATTTAATCTGCAGACTCATTTTAGGAAAATCGGAAATAGGAAAGAATTGTTTTTTCTTCCTGCTTATAGACATCCCCACGACTATACTATGACCCTAAGTCGCAATACCTCCTACGTGACATATTTCACAATTCATCCCACGTGGCATATTTAACAATACAACCTACAGGACATAATGCACAACACAATTCACCTGAATTAATCAACCAGTGGGAAATTACCCCAAACTTGTCAACAGGTTCAATATATAGAAGACGAAAATAAACAAATAATCTATTTATAGCTCATTGTAATCTACAGTCACGGACCAAAAGTTAAAGACACAATATAGATATACATAACATAAACACATACTAGTACAAATAAGTACTGAACATCTATTCTGTATCAGAGCAATGCGATGAAATATACACTGGTAAAAATAAATACTGAACATTTATTCAGTTCTCACAGCAATGTGTTAATCATAGACTGGTAAAATAATTACAGAATTGTCTATTCCTTTATCACTGCAATTTGATAACTTGAAACAAAGAAATACAATTTAATTTTTGCCGTTGTAACTTTAAAAGATTACTGAAACCCCGTCGTCTGCTAAAGGCCCGTAAAAGGACATTTTTATGTAAAATTTACAAGTGGGGAAGCATGTCAGCTATACCTTTGTATGCATGTTATTTTCCGGTAACAAAAGAAAAGAAAACATTAACGAGTACTGTTCGATTTGCACAAAAAAGCATTCGATACAATGGCTTCTTATTTTGTTTAGAGAGATAAACGCTTTGTCGCTGTTTGTTACAGCAGTGTGAAAATGCATTTAGAATTTCTTGCATAGACATTACATTTCTAAATAGAAATCCGGTGGGTTATGTGCATGAAGCTGATTATTATATTTTTCTTGCCCAGGGAGTATGGTCCCGTGTACAGGACTCACGGTACTAATTCCACTCCAATGGTAAACATATGGAAACACTGTCATATTCAAAATTCAATAACTTAAAATTTATGGGTGCTGTTAATGACACCTATAATTTTTCGTGCACATCTAACCTTGGTGCAAGCTTATGTGTGGAGAACACCATATGACCCGCGGCAATTTGTTTACATACATGTGCATGAAACACGTGTTATTGATTCTGCACCAAATGAATCAGGTGCTACTTTCAGTATTGAGTACTCCTGAGTCAAGCCTGTAAAAATGCTAAAATTGCATCAGTAGAAATTTGTCAATATTTTTTTTACATTACATATAGGACAAGCTCTCAAAAGATATTTTTCCTAAAATTTTAATTTTCATTATTAACCAATTATGGACCACCAAACCTGTAAATACTCTATCATTTCTTCACCCATTTCTAGACTGGTTCACAGTTCTTCCGTATAATTAGTACCGTGTGTCCTATAACCAGATTTAATTTTTTTTGAAAAAGTTGTATTTTACTCCTTGATATTAGAGCATAATTGTAAGAAAGAATTGGCCATGCTTGTGCATGTTTAATAGTGCAATAGCATTTTATGTGATACCAATATCTGTAGTTAAATTGCATCCGCATTACATGTTGCTGTGTTGTATTGTACTTATTAATGGCTTTTTCTTGTTATTAAAATAATTGTTTTCTGCCTTTGTATCTTCATGTTATCTTTCTATGGCATGCATGCTACACAAAAGAAACACAAGCATGCTGACATCAGCAAGTATGACATCACAGGGTATCAAATTACATGACGCATTGTATTTTCATCTCTCACTGGCTATAAGACAAGTTTTAAAAGTTTTAAATTTCAAAATTGCATTTCTTTTCTTGCTGACTCTCACAGAAATAACACACAGTGCATCCCTATTCACATCAATCAAACAAAACAAATAAGTGTGCCACATGACAGGTCAAAATGATACGAGGCCATTGCCCTTTTGTGACTAAAACAAATACACACACCCATGAAGCATCAAGAGATGCTGATATTCCAAACTTATTTAAACTATCATCACATGTGATTCATGACCCCCAAATGTTAATAAAAAGGTGTAAAAGCCAAGGAAGAGTTCCATAAGCTGTATTATACTGAATAATTAAATAACATAGTGCTACTTTTTAGTATAAAACTATGGGGAAGGGTGAATAAGCAAAGAATAGACAGAGTAATTTCTTCAAGCCTGGTAATGTTCCCCACAACAAAGGGGGTGGGGGGAATGTATATCAACCCAAATAACACATCAACATGAGGTATGTTACATAAGGACATCAAGAGACAAATTTGAAAAAGCTATCCAAAGTTCCTATAATGCTGACATTGATGTTGGAGACAGAAAGTGTATGCACAAACTGTTATGACTCAAGCTATTAAGTATGCTGGAGGTGGAGAAATGTGTGAAAAACTTTGCTATGCCAAGACAAGTTCATGTCTCTATGCAATATGCAGACACTGATAAAAATTGTCACTGAATACACTACTTGTTAAATTTAAGTAATAGAACTGAATTGCATATTGAAGTTGTCTAATACATAAACATATACCTACATTTACCCAAAGCTCAAAAAAAGTTAAGAAAAAGTCAAAAAATCATTACTGTGGCTGCTTTCCACTATAAGCAGGGTTAAATTACTTACTTTTTAATATAAAGCTGAAAAAATGCATACATTATTGAACAAAAGAGAAACAAAGCAAACATTGCAATCACTCAATTACAGTCAAAGGGGAGGTAATACACCTTGATTTGGCAAACCAAATAGCAAGGTCTAATTTACAGCTAAATGATTCCTTACTATTACTTGATGGTAAGAACAGAGCAATGTAGGTTTTATAAATAGCTTTTGTTTCAAATATGAAACCATATTTCTGACATGAAGCTTGTTTTCATTTATTCACAACAACATATATGGTGAACAAAACACATATCGCTTAGTGCACGCAGTAATCAAATGCTGAGATTTGGAATAATGTGTTCTGAGACCACAAGTTGCAACACCCTGAGTATGAAGGTTTTCTATCATGGGACTTGGTACATGAAGAAAAAAGAGATCTGGTTTGGTGGGAGAGAGCAGTATGTTCACCATGCAGTTATACATCAAGAATGTTTCAACTGTATGAAGAGAGGTTGGGGAAGAAAAACTGCCTGTGTAAAGAATGCAATACAGATAGGACTTTTGCAGACTTATATTGGGAATGAAGGATTGAAAACTATTATTTTAAGTGAAAATGTCCCTCCCTACTCCCTCAACAAAAGGAATGCAGAAAAGTTCCAATACTGTTTGCCCAAAAATGTAATGTACCAATATGAGAAACATGCTGAACATAGAATAGGTGTCAAGGAGTTTAATTCTAGGATAAGAAATAAGACCGGTATAATTGATATTCAATGTGACTCGACATATAATAATTCAATTTACAGGTTGAGGCAATGCAGCATGTGCAGTTTTGTGCACAGTCCTTATTTTTACAATGTTCTCTGCTTTGATCTGCTGAGTGTGTCTCTAAAGTTAAATGATCAGTACTGATACATAAGTGATTGTGACATAAGTGGCTTACATATAAAATCTACCCCACCCCACCCCATTTTGGGGAATTATTGCATGTGTTAAATGGTATTTAACCATACAAGCCAATCTATGGGTACCATCATATGAAATTCTGCCATCAGGCCATACTGTGCTCTTTTCCCTATGGCCTGAGCTATCTACTTCCACTCTTCAGTGTATAAAACCATCCCCATCTGTCTTTGGTATAGAATTTTTCTCCAAAATCACATGCAAACCATGATAAAAAGACTCCATTATGATTGTCATATGTAAAAACCACCAAATTGATACCCTGGATGCACGTGGTAACCATGGAAACAACAAGCTCCTATTATGGTATAGGTCGCATATAGGACTCACGGTACTAATTCCACTCCAATGGTAAACATATGGAAACACTGTCATATTCAAAATTCAATAACTTAAAATTTATGGGTGCTGTTAATGACACCTATAATTTTTCGTGCACATCTAACCTTGGTGCAAGCTTATGTGTGGAGAACACCATATGACCCGCGGCAATTTGTTTACATACATGTGCATGAAACACGTGTTATTGATTCTGCACCAAATGAATCAGGTGCTACTTTCAGTATTGAGTACTCCTGAGTCAAGCCTGTAAAAATGCTAAAATTGCATCAGTAGAAATTTGTCAATATTTTTTTTACATTACATATAGGACAAGCTCTCAAAAGATATTTTTCCTAAAATTTTAATTTTCATTATTAACCAATTATGGACCACCAAACCTGTAAATACTCTATCATTTCTTCACCCATTTCTAGACTGGTTCACAGTTCTTCCGTATAATTAGTACCGTGTGTCCTACATCGAACCATTTGTTCCACTATTTTGGGGATGATGAGCGCAAGGCCGATTGGATCAGAGCACTGGTGCATTCGAGTCAGATAAGAAATACTCAAAATATCCCGACGTACGTTATAAAAACATACGTTATCCCACCTTTAATGTTGAAGAGTACAAGTATTTTCGAATCTTCCCTGGAGTATCGTAACACCTGTGTTTCCTCAAAGTATTATCGTATTATTTCGATGTCACTGATCACTCAGCGCTAGCTTTCATCCTCTTTCTAAACAAGACTACTGGTCAAATCTATTTACTCAGCCGTCTGTACATGGAAGAGAAAAAGCAATATGTGCCGTATATACCCTAACGTCGTTTTCACTATTAATTTATCCAGCCTTCAGTAGTTTCAGTCATTCATCTATCTGTCTATCTATCTATCTATCTATCTATCTATCTATCTATCTATCTATCTATCTATCTGTCTGTCTGTCTATCTGCCTGTCTGTCTGTTTTCGGTCTATCTATCTTCTGTCTGTCTGTTTTCGGTCTATCTTTCTATCTATCTATATATCTATCTATCTATCTATCTATCTATCGCTGTCGTTCTTTCTTAATAACCTTCCTTCAATTTACTTACGTAATGTCTCATTCTTTCTTTTCTTAAAAAAAATTCATTCTTAATTTCTTAGTCCGTCTGTACCTTCTGAGGAACACAAACTGCTTTTCTTTTTATTTTATGATCAGATGAATCTGGAATTGTTACCAACTGTACACATTTAAACATATTTGTATCTACTAGCCTATGGTATTTGGACTGGTCAGTAAAGTCGGTGATCGTCACTTGACTGTGTCTCTAAAGATCAGACTATTTACACTACATTTGATATGCTTTCATGAATATCCTTCAAGGAGATCAAATATCAAATGATAAACTCCCCCTAGCTTACGGAGTATTCATTTTATATTTTTAAAAGGTACTGAAACCCCTTTCTCCGTGGCGCGATGTACGGTCCAGGAATTATACAGAACCGACTGAACCCAGGTCGATCGGTCAAGTATACCAAATACTTTTAGAAATGTATAATGTCAGTTTTAATACGACAGCTATAAACTATTAATGAAAATGTTCAAAATCTTGACGATTGTGTATGTTACTGAACATGCAGTCAGTGAAGATTTTGAATCCTACCATTTCAAAAAATACAATCAGAGCTATTATTTGTTTTGTTAATAAAATGCCCTATATCACAAGGGAAAAATGCAACAATTGGGGGGGGGGGGAGAATAATAACAACTACCGCATTTATTGATTTTATTTAAATATAACTCTAAACCTGAAAAGTTTATTCATTATAATAATATCATGATTAGTAGGCTTATGTAAATATATATATATATATATATATATATATATATATATATATATATATATATATATATATATATATATATATATATATATATATATATATATATATATATATATATATATAGGTCCCACACCCGCCATCCCCCCCCCGAAACAAGACCACACTGATGTCAAGGAAGCAACACATAGTGCTCGTCCATAGCATATTTTTCATCAGCATCAGTTCTGATTTGTCTCCGATGAGTTTGCTCCTAATCCATGCTTTGTTCAGGATAAGATCAAGATAATATCTCTGTCGATTATGCCTGAATTTATAACCATGTTACATTAGTAAGCAGGCAGATTTCTTGGGGAAGTGACATAAATGTATGTCTCCATCGTCGAGATATGAATTATACGTTGATGCGGCTGTATTGATTTCAGAAGCCGCCATAACGGATTCAACGCAAACCCGTATCTCTTGAGCTATCAATACAGTCTTTCAATATATAATGTATATATTACACTGGATCTTGATGACATAAAACCAACTAACAAAGTCGAAGATAAGAAACACATTTTAAAACATCTATTGATTTTTGCATATAGCATTGTTACTTGTGTTACACAGGAAAATTTGTGGACGTCTTGCGCATTTGGTTGCAGCATGTCATATTTATAATGGACCGCAGCGAGCATGTGGTACATGTAACTGTACAATAGCCTCTGTTCATCTAGAGTTAGAAAAATGCAGGCAGACGTTCGGAGACAGAAGAAGATGTAAATTTTCTATGGTACTGTACACGCAGATATGAATAAGTTGCATGTTACCGTACATATAATCAGTGAAGATTGCGTATGTTACCGTTTAAAAAATTACAGTATATATATATATATATATATATATATATATATATATATATATATATATATATATATATATATATATATATATATATATATATATATATATATATATATATAGTTAATATTGATAAAAAATTTCAACTCTAATGCTAAACATATGCATAGTTCTATACAGGTATTTTTGCCTTTTCGTCACATTAATATGCCAAGATATAATCTAAACAAAAAGACAAAGATAGAGGTAGAAAAAATGGAGAATTAGAAAATAAATACTGCTTATCTATCTATCTATCTATCTATCTATCTATCTATCTATCTATCTGTCTGTCTGTCTGTCTGTCTGTCTGTCTATCTATCTATCTAGTTTTTAAAATAAATATAATTTGTAATTCGTTCCTTTATCATCTATTATTATTCTAGTACAAATATTAAACCATATTTGTGTTTCTAAAATTGTTAAGCTGTGATTACTTGTTAAAGATCTAGTTGGCTTTAATTGTTCTTCTAACCAAAAATTATTTTAGAGCCTTTATCAATGAAATACTAAAATCTATTCCAAACAAAAAGAAATGATCAGCATTTGATACTGAAAATTGTATCAGACTTTTTCATATTGAATTCATCAGACACTATTCTTCATTAGATCTAAGCCATGTAGTTCTAAGCCAACGCGTTCACTAAGATGAAGCATATCAGTCACATTTAATCTCATATTGCCCTCTGACCCATGACATACACATTTGTAAAAGAGTGAACTGAATTCACTTACAACCGGTTAGTATGGACTTGGTAATTATAATAAAAGATTCTTAATTTTATAGATTGAGAAACTGTTGATCGCAGCTACGGTTCAAAATGGAGTTGAAAGCCTCTTATTTCAATGAATTAGCAGATTAATAATTTTAAAATAAACTATCATGGATAATTAAGATTTCTAATATTTTCCAAGTTAATTGAAACTTCATGCCAAGAAAACAATCTCAGTACAACTCCAATCAAGTTTATATTCTGGACAGTATTTCTTGCTGTTTAAACTTTAGTTATTATTTTCATTATTATTATTATTATTATTATTATTATTATTGTTGTTGTTGTTGTTGTTTTTACTATTATTGTTAGTATTATTATTATTTTTATTATCTTTTAAAATTATATTAATATTACTATTATTATTATTATTATTATTATTATTATTATTATTATTATTATTATTATTATTATTATTTAAAAACATATAAGTCTAACTAAAGCATGTCTTGTACATCAGAAGCATCATCAGTCACATAGTTATGCAATAGACAAAGGAATTCCGAAAGCTTTAAAGGTTATTTTTGCATATTCATTAATGCACCTGAATACAAGCACTTCTATCTCGAAAAAGATTTAGAAAAATTAAACCAAGATTCAAGGAATAAGGATATAATATTAGCAGCGCAAGAAGCCCATTCTTCTATATACGGTATCTGTGTCGTTTCGGGATTTTGTTTTTCTTTGTTTCACTTGTTATGTCCAACATACTGAAGTTTCCTTGGTAAAATCATGCATTGTAACAGATCAATGTTTTAATCTTAAACTTTCAAATTAAAAGCCAATGAATTGGTTACCATTTATAGTATTACATAAGAAAGAATGTTGCATCTCATTCTTAGAACCAGTCACAGATAAGTGCTGGATGGCAACAGGATAATATACTTTTGACCAATATAGTTTATAGAGATTTTAAAAGAAATGCGTGACTAACAAAAATTTATCTGCACAACTGACAAACTACCATATTAACTTATTATTAGATTTATGACATACGATGATTGACAAAGTATACGTTTAAAATCATCGTACATTTTCCCATACTTGTTAGAGTTTCGTCCTATCCAAGATCTTCAAAGTGGGTATAATTGTTTCCTGTCTTTTTCAAGTTATAAAAACATGAAGTCATTATGTTTTCTAGGCGGCATTCGTCATTTACTATATAATTAAATGATCAGGGTTGGGTATTAATCGAAGTGTAAATTTTTCCTAACTATTTTATTTACACCTCGACAAATATCCAACCAGAATCATTTAATCCATACAATTCTAATTTTCTTCCTTTCTGTCATCATTGAACAAAGCATTCGAATGTAGATAGCTCGTAGTTCTATTTCATTACCGTTCTCACCCTGCACCAGAATATGTAGCCCCGTCTTCACAAGTCTAGAGTCGTCGACTAGCCCCGTCTTCGCAAGTCAAGAGTCGTCGACTCTTTTATACTACTATAGGATAGAGTATCGGAGCGGGTCATGGAACTGTTCAAAGAAACTCGGTATTGTCATTCTGCAAGAAATTATTTTGGTTATTGCTTAAACAAAGCTTTTCCTTATTTGAATATTATGCTTCCGGATGGCACGTGTTTTTTTGTTTTTTGTTTTTGTTTTTTTTAGCATTCGTTTTTCTTGCTTTATACCGCATGTCTATTTTTCAAAAGCAAACTTGTGTCCAATTGTAATGAGTTCCCTGTTCGTCATATGACCCTGACCTTTGATAATAGCTGAGGAACAATGTCGAAGTAAAATGCAGTAATTTCTGAATGTAGATAGGCTCGTAAAGCCCGCCAAATGATTTCTTTGGCAAAAGAGTTGAGTGTTTGAGTGCAGAAAGGACTGTGTGATTACATCACTTTAACTACTAATGAATGATCCACATAAAATAAATTGGAAACTGAGAACCAAAAGTAGTCTGCAGTATTTGCCGATGTGTATAATAATCCACATCCTTATCAATAATCCACCATTTATATACGATTAGATTGCAGCTGTATTTCAATCCGTGTGTTGTTTTATCATATGACCTCATCTACATCATCTACATTGCGTGAACATATGTTCTAGTATCATTTCTTTCAATTGCCTTAGAAAATAAAAATATATCTTATGCACTAATTTCAGTGAAATGTTCACCACAGTTTACCTGTAACAAGACGAAGGCAGCAAATTGAAATCATGGTACGATTTTAATTTGAGTTTTTCTTTATGTAAATACTTTCGCAGTCAGCAAAGTGAAATAATTAGAAAAGTTTCAATAGATGTACTTTTTCTTCTATTGTCTGCCCCGGTTTATCCATTTTACTACTTAAGAAATTCATACGAAATTCATTGTATGATTTTCAGATGAGTATTTAGCTACTGTTCGTGCCTTTGTGCAGATATATTTCGTTTGCAATATTCTAAACGTTTCATCGATGTAAAATCTAGGCATTCTAAATGCATCAAGTGTTATCTAACCAAATAAATGAAGACAGACTTTAGGTTTATCAGTATCCTTCGACCAGAGCCATGCCTATGGATCTATGCTAGTTTTTCTCTATCCCTTGTTCTGTTTAGGCAAAATATACCTTGATGTTCTGCTTCATTTTCAATGAAAAGGTTACACGATTCACTTTTCGAAGTTACATTGAACCGTTCAAATGCAGTTTTTTTCAGTGCATATAAAATTTGTCAATGTTATCTTTTTCAAGGAACTCAATATCATATTTGTTATAAAAATCTTTCCAGTCACAAAACTGTAATTTTGTTGGTTTTCGTTCCTTAATGATAATTGTAAAACATCACGTATATCACCCCTTTCTCCACTTAAAATTTTAATCAATTTCTATTGGAGAAAATATATATCACAGTGAAAATGTATTAATATCCGTTGTTATCCTTCTCGTATGATTGCGAATCGAATATATCTGTCTGCGAATATTATTTGCTTAAACTCTTTCACATGGAAATATTTTTGTTACGCTTGCTTGTACAATGTGTTAACATTTCCGTCATGTTACTGTTTTCATTTTCGATTATTTTCTTTCTTTTTTCTGTAAATTGCAGTTGATTAATATTGGTATAAGTAGAGTCAGACTTTATAAATGTAATAATGAAAGACTACTTGGTCAAACATAGAAAACGCAACGCAAAAAGCTTTGTTGTAGAAGGTGTTCAAATATGACGAAATCAAGTTCGTAGTACATCGGTAAACATATTATTGTAAGAGTAAAGGATAAAAAAATATTAATGTTACTGCGGAATGAATATTAATCAAGGTATCTTTACTTCTTTTAATAAAAATAGCTATTTAATTTACAACACTCGTAGGTTAATAATGAAGACTGTAATTGAAGCGCAAATTCCAGAGGATGTATTAATCGATGTACCGATAACAAAAGATGTAGAAGTGGGTTTATGTCGAATTAGAATGCATGCACCAATACCATAAAAAAATTAGGCTGAAAGATTTATTAGACAAAACAAAAATATATAATAACAGAAAATATTCAGGATTATCTGAATAGATAGAAATTACAAAAAATTGGTTAGAATTACAGAAAAAGAAAGAGGTCTTGATTTCATTTGAATATAGAAACTGGTCTTATTATTGTGGAGGTCATATCATTATTTTTTCATCTCAAATGAACAAAAAGCAGCACAAATGAATTTTTGCATATGAATATGTTTAAATCCTCTAAAGATGAGTTGAAACAAGATTAACATCAGAGATTGCGGAATCTGGTTAATTATTATAATGAGAATAGTCATGAAAAGGCTAAAGAAATAGAAACTACAATCATTAGTGAATACAATCATTTTGTAAAGTTATAGTGATTTGGGAAATATTAAAAAAACCTATTAAAGATTAACAAAAGAATTGGTTATTATTCATGGACGACGATAAACAGAAACCACAACAACAGCCAAACATATTCTACCAGAACCTTGCAGTCTGGCAAAATGACGATAAAGTGCAGATACGGAAAGATGACATCAAAAATATTGAAAGTCTTTACAAAATAGCAAATTAGTGCATGAAGAAACTAAAGCAAAAACGATTGTTAAAAAATTGTGTACAAACGAAAAACGAATATAGTTCTGCTAAAGTATTTCTTATTTGTGAAACGGAAACTGCATTTGAACAAGGGAACACTATCGGCAACAAAATAAAAGATCATAAGTTTTTAACCTGAAAGTATATCGGTCCTGCACAAAACGAATTTAATTAAAATTATAAATATAACAAATAAATATCTCATTTTATGTATCCGGTGAAGACTTTCATTTAATTATAAAAATATTGACAATATCTGGTCCTGACAAAACAGTACAAGTAATGCGAAAAATTGGTCAAATTATTTTTAAATTAGGAATGATTTTGTAGTTTATATATTTCATAAAATGGAAAATGATTTGGCTGTAAAAGCGATAATTGGATTTGTGGACGGTTATATCTTTGCAGGTGATTTGTTATATGGTCTTACAAACAAACTAAGTGATGACAAACGCTGTGAGACAATAAACCATTTTAAGGAAACGGAAACAAAGTTTTTAAAGAATCAGTGAACTGATAACTTTAATAGGTTGAAATAAGCCTATTTACTACCAAAATACAAATTTGATACAAACCCCGTGCTAATGAATGCAAGAGGATAATAGCTAATCTTTAATGGTGTAATGGAATATTTTAAATGAAAATCTATTTTGACAACTTCTTTCATACCACAACTGTAAAGTTAGTAAACTTTAAGTTATTTTCTCACTATAAATAATGATTATATAACTACAAATGGATACGATATGTCAAATGACGAATACCCTGCGAGGATCGTAGTACGCTTGTACATTTTGGAGGGTGTGGAAAGTCATGGTCAATTTTATTCTATAATCACCTGGATGCATATAAACTTTAGGAATGGTTCTCTTGTAAATTGTCATGGTCAAAAGTATAAAACTGAAATACTAATCAAGTGAATTAAAGTTAATTGAATACTTGGATTAAACACAGGCACTATTTAAGAAGTAGAATTAGAAGTAACAACACATTTTCAGGATTATTGCATCAATTAACTGCTGGAACCAGAAACATAAAACAAAGTACGGAAAATTTATAACCACTACAAGACAAGTTCAAAGATTATGGAAAGGAATATAATCAATAATACTTAAGGTATTATTTAGACTGAAAAGCAATGACATCTAAGTAATTGATGTGCCTATTATAATGTTATTCGAACAAATTCCTTCCATAGACCAATGCAATAAACTAAATACAAATGTAGGACAAAAAGCAACATTCGTTTTGAAGAAATAAAATGTAAATAAAATAAGATTAACAAAAAACAATTATGTATATGAAAAATAGAGGACAAATGCAGTAAATTTGCAACTGTTAAATTATGTTCAGATACAAACTTCGTTATTAAAAAGACTTACCTTGTGCTACTAGAACAATAGCAGAAGGGAATTCGGTTTTAGTAAGCAAGACTAATACGACAAAAGATATCAGCGAAGCTTCATTAGATGTATTAACAGTTATATTATTAAATTGTAATGTATGAAATGTACTATAACATGCTCAATACAAATATGATGATCACATTTCTTTAATTTGACAAAGATTTTTTATGCATTCGTATCAAAACGTATCATGTTTACGAAGACATGAAAGAGAACAATCAATTAAAGGGCGTACGTGATTACAATAATGCATTTAGAATATGCATTTAGCAAACAAGTCCGTTGCTGGATTATTGAAAGATCAAATAAATAACTATATGGTTTTGGAAGTAATACAATTTCCTTCAGAAGCGACAAAGATAGAAATGGTATGTAAATGTATTAAGAAACACGACACCATGAAAAACTGACATGAAGAAAGACCTTTTTTTAAGTATAAAGGACCAGGAAATATCTTTATTTAGATTTTTTAGTTTGCTAACGTAAGTTGTATAACATTATTGTAAACAAGGATACTTGTCACCCTACGATGTTAAGAAATATGTAGTGAATAAGAATGAACTTTACCAGATGAATAATATAAATGCTACCAACTTATATAAATGCTACCAACGTATATAAAGGCTACCAACAGATATAAATGCTACCAACAGATATAAATGCTACCAACGTATATAAATGCTATCAACATATATAAAGGCTACCAACATATATAAAGGCTACCAACAGGTATAAATGCTACCAACAGATATAAAGGCTACCAACATATATAAAGGCTACCAACATATATAAATGCTACCAACAGATATAAATGCTACCAACAGATATAAATGCTAACAGCAGATATAAATGCTACCAACATATATAAATGCTACCAACAGATATAAATGCTACCAACAGATATAAATGCTATCAACATATATATATTCTACCAACACATAAATGCAAACAACAGGTAGCTACTCCTGAACACTGTAATCAAATGTGCACTCAAGACACATTAACAGCTGTATACGTTTACTTTGCTTTAATTTTTCTGCACTTCCTTTTTTATTTTATTTATTGTTAAGTGATTTCAGACAATTGTACAGTCTACAGCCTTTTTCGTTTCCCTTTAATAAACTTCAACTATAAAGCCTAACATTTTCATGTAAGTAAAAATATGAAAGTATCATATTTTGGTACAATTACCGGAAGAGCTATTTTATAATTCCTACCACTAAATGCTAACTTGATTAGATGTTTCCTTTTCAACTTATATTCGTATTAGTTAGCACAATTATCAATTAGTAAAAGTGTTAGCGTCTTGTAAAACATCAGTACTTTTGGTGTTCGGTGTGCTCAGGGAGAGGTAGTACCTCTGAGGGGGGCACATTGTACTCCTTTGGGAGTAGCTCGTCCACCTTTGGTCCCCATCAGGCGCCCAGCTCACACATGTGGCTCCAAGCAGCTGTAGCATGCACAGCGGCCACATCACGGGCAACGGCTTCGACTGTTCGGCTAAACGAGGTTGAGGGTAGCCGATGGGTCTCAATCCCTCGGTGACTTAGGA
The DNA here is from genome assembly GCA_028554795.2 of Sinohyriopsis cumingii. Taxonomy (NCBI): domain Eukaryota; kingdom Metazoa; phylum Mollusca; class Bivalvia; order Unionida; family Unionidae; genus Sinohyriopsis; species Sinohyriopsis cumingii. The sequence continues at coordinate 36,927,469 of CM068827.1, forward strand.
GCTTGCCTATCCTTGCGTACAAAGCCAGCTCGACAGACTGGGCGGAAGAGATCAACTGAGTGATCCAACGGCCACGAAGGCGAATCTGCAAACGCTTTGTAAAGAGTGCAGAGCATGACAAGGCGCTGAAGGTGTCATGGCCATCCAATACAGCCGAACTAGTCCTCATCCCTGACGATTCTTCGTACCACTGAGTTTCAGCTACCAAGGCCCAGATAGCGAGGCTGTCTCTGTGCAAAGGCTGTTTCACTTAAATCTCCTTCACGCACAGGTCATGTTGTACACCTATCATTCATCCCCATCATCACACTCATCGTTCCCTACCTGCACCTACCAAAGTCATACGGCGATGGGCGACTAGCGAAATAATAGGTGGAGATGACCACTGGGAGTTGTAGTTAAAGACCTGCACGTAGGCGGCCCATGGACAAGTGGTCGCTCTGCTCTGTACCCGGGGCAGCGAAACAGTTCTTCAGCATCCAGGGCGATTGAGCAGATATTTTAATGACAGCGCTGCTCATCCTGCATAGGGAGCTGCCTATGAAAGGTGGTCTAAAAATAGCATGCTCTTCACAATCTGGCTAGCTTTCCGCGGCTGGTAAGATTATCCATATCTACGGTTGAAACCATCAAGGAAGAAACTTTTTATTGGCGCTTGGAACATCCGTACTCTCGTGGACAAAGAGAACATAGCAAGACCTCACAGGAGAACAGCCTTAGTTGCCACAAATGCAGAAATGGAGTTCATTTCTACTATAACTAAACCAAAAGATATTATTGACGAAGAAGCTAATGCAAATTTTCTGAAACATAATATCTTATATGCATCAGACCAGATTAAAGGCTGATTTGATATTGTGCAAAAAGAACAGAGAAAATGATCTCGAAAAGTTGTCTACTTCAGCGATAGAAGATACAAGTATAATTGTGGAAGGAGCATCCAACATTTTCGTAAGGTAATAACTTTAAGAAACGGATCACAAGAGCAACAAAGCACATCTTCGTCGAATAACACAGACACATAAATTAGCAGAGTGAGAGCTAACAGTTCATTTTACATACTACCATTTTATATCCATTGATTGGAAGAAAAACCGAAATCAATACTTGGACTGTGTTCCTATTAGCTGTCCAAATATTTGAAGGCTGCAAGACTGCAATAGGGAATTGTTGTGTAAAAATGACAAAATTAATTTGATAGATCACGGGGATAAACTTCAAAAGTGGTTACAGTTACGTACTGACATTCTCTCTCTGTATGTCTCTCTCTGTCTCTGTCTCTCTCTGTCTGTATGTCTCTGTCTGTCTATCTATCTGTCTGTCTCTCTCATGGTAGTCTCTCGGGCCGAGGAAGACCAGCTGTGCGATGTCATCGACGAGGACGAGCAGTTGGCTCAGAGTCCAAATTAATTCACACAGGTGGTTGCAGGTGAGGGCATGGGCCACCGGTGGTTGGGGTAACTGAACACATCTCTGTCACGTCTCTCACGAGCTGCAGCAAGACGCTGGCGGCGGTCAGCCGCATTTGTGGAACTGGCTTTTCTGGTTAGGGCTCGCCAGTGATTTCTGCATGAGGCAGAAAGCTCGACCTGCTGGGGTTGAATGTCTACCCATTTGATGTGCGTCTTGAGATTGTCTTTGTATCTCTTGCGAGGGCGGCCTTGGGTTCGGTTGCCCTGGGCTAGCTTGCCATAGAACAGCTGCTTTGGGATTCTGTTTCGAGCCTTGCGCATGACATGGCCAGTCCAATGAAGCCGAGCCTAGATTGGTTTGGCTTCGATGCTTGTTGTGTTGGCTTTATCAAGGACTTCCTGGTTAGGGATTCGGTACTATTACTTGATCCGCTTGATGGATCTCAGGGAATGCTGGTGGATTAGTTCCAACTGAATGATAAGCCCATGTTTCACAGCCATGCAAGAGATACGTGAGGATAACTGCATTGTACGGCTTCATTTTTGTTGACAGGCGTATGTCCTTGTGCTGCAAGACCTTTGTTCCGAGTTGTCTGAGTGCTTGAATGACTTTTGGGATCCTCGCAGTGATCTCTTTGTCCTGGGAGCTATCACTGGACATTGTGCTGCCTAGGTATTTGAAACTGTCAATATTTCATCAGCGTGTCGGAAATGCTGATTAAGTTGCGAAGGGATGGCTGAAAGAGGCATTATATCGATTCCAGTCTACTTGTGAATCCAAATAGATTGGAGGTTTCAGAGAACCTGTCCACAATTTTCATAGGTCATGAGGGCAATGTCATCTGCAAAGAGTGCTTCAGTGATGAATCTTCCTAGCGTGTTTGTTTTTGCAGCTAGGCGACGGAAATCAAACACTGATCTATCCAGGCGTTTCTGTTGACTGCATCGAAAAGCATTTGTTCACGTCCACGAAGATGGCATATAGATTCCGGTTCTGCTCAAGGCTTGTCTCACTGCGAAGATGATGTCAACGGTTCTGCGTTCTGGGCGAAAACCATACTGAGACTCGTGGAGGATTTCGTAAGACATTGCCACAATAAGCCTGTTGAGAATGATGCGAGCAAGTATTTTGCCAACTATGGAGAGCAAGGAAATGCCTCTGTACTTAGTGCAGTCCACACGTGTGCCTTTATTCTTATAGAGGGTCACAATTGATGCATCGCGGAGGTCGTCTGGCATCTTCTTATCGGTCCAGATGCTGATTAGCACATCGTGGTGTCTCTTCAGAGTCTGTGCACTGAGAGCCTTGTACACGTTCGCGGGCATACCATACTTTCCAGGTGCCCTGTCAAGGTTCATCTGGTTAATGGCAACCTCAACTCCTCTGTCGGTGACAGATCATCCTGTAGGTTGTGCGTTGGATGTTGGGATATATGGTCTTGAACAGTTTGGCTGACCGATGAAGGCAGGTTTAGGAGCTGACTAAAGTGTTCTCTTTTCATCTGTCCTTAAAGCCAGCCTTGTGCTTTATTAGCGTGCTGCCATCTTCAGCAAGCAAGTGGGCACAGCCAGACCTTCATGGGCCAAAGATTGACTTGATGACGTTGTAGAACTCTTTGGAGTTGTTAGTGTCGGCATAGAGTTGCACTTCATCAGCTTTCCATTCCCACCACTGATCATGCATCCTGCTGATTTCTCTCTGAGCCTCATCCTTATAGGGTTTGAAGCGATCTTTTTTGGGGATGGAGTTTTGGTTATTCTGCCAGTCCATGAATGCTTGTTTTTTTTGGGGGGCAAGCAGATCTTCAATAGCACGGTTGTTCTCGTCGAACCAGTCTTGATGAGATTGCTTCTTGGTGACCAGAGTCACCATATAGCTGTTTCTCTTATCATGTCCCTGAGTTTGTTCCATTTCTCAGAGGTATTTCCACGTATATGGTCCGTTAGTGGATAGCTTGTCATCTACGCTCTTCTGGAAATTGAGCTGGGCGGAAGGTTGCAAAAGTTTGACAATGTTGAAGGCTGTGCGCACAATTTTAGGACGCCTTATGTGATGTGGGGCAATTCTCAGCTTTAGGGTAGTTCGGACAAGTCTGTGTTCTGTCCAACATTCCGCTCCTCACATGGACTTTGTGATGAGGACATCCTGGGCATCGCGCTGGCGTACTATTACATATTCGATTAAGTGCAATGGGCGAAATCTGGGGTGCAGTGTTCTTGTGTTTGTTCGCCACTCTAAACATTCATTTTGTGATGACAAGGTTACATTCTGCGCATTTGCTGAGTATGAGTAGGTCGTTGTTGTCCATCTTGCCGACACCATGCTTGCCAAGCACACTTTTCCATCGACCATAATTGCAGCCAACGCAGGCGTTGACGTCCCCAAGTAGTATGATCTTGTAGTCAGCTGAAAATGAGCACATTACAGAACTGAGGTCCACATATAACTGCTCGATGGTTTCCGCTAGGCTCGCATGGGTAGGGGAGCTGGCGATGATGATTGTTGCGTGGCGTTTGTGGCTGATAGGTAGTCGCGACTTCGTTACCCTGTCATTGATGGTAACAGGCAGGTTCGGAAGCTGCTTCAGAAGAATTAATTTAATAGACAGGCCGACTCCATGGATCCTGTCTACGTTTTGGGCCTTTCTTTTCCAGACAAACGTGTAGCCGCTAGGAAGCTCAGCCAGAGAATCCTCCTACGAACCTGGTTTCACTCAAGGCTGCAATGCCGATATTGTAGCTTGAAAGCTCCTTAGCATCTAGGGATGTTCTCCTGTGAGGTCTTGCTACGTTCTCTTTGTCCACGAGAGTACGGATGTACCATGCTCCGATGAAACGTTTCTTCCTTGATGGTTTCAACCGTAGATATGGATAATCTTACCATCCTCGGATAGCTGGCCAGGTTTTGAAGGACATGCTATCTTTTAGGCCATCATTTATATGTACCTATATGTACAGGATGATCAGCGGGATGAGCAGCGCTGTCATTAAAAGGTCACCTCAATCGCCCTGGATGCTGAAGAACTGTTCGGCTGCCCCGGGTACAGAGCAGAGCGACCTCTTGTCCATGGGCCGCCTACGTGCAGGTCTCTAACTACAACTCCCAGTGGTCATCTCCACCTATTGCTTTGCCAGATGGCCATCGCCGTATGACTTTGGTAGGTGCAGGTAGGGAACGATGAGTGTGATGATGGGGATGAATCATATGGGAACAGTATGACCTGTGCGTGAAGAAGGTTTAAGTTAAACAGCATTTGCACAGAGACAGTCTCAGTCTCTCGGCCGTGGCAGTTGGAGCTCAGTAGTACGAAGACTCGTCATTACGGATGGGGACTACGTCGGCTGCATTACATGGCCATGATGTCTTCAGTACCTTGTAATGCCCTGCTCTCTCCACAATGCGTTTGCAGATTCGCCTTCGTTCGTGGCCGTTGGATCTCTTCCGCCCAGTCTGTCGAAGCTGGCTTTGCATGCAAGATTAGGCAAGCACCTAACTCACCGAGGGTTTAAGGCTCGTCGGCTACCCTCAACCTCGTTTAGCCGGACAGTCGAAGCTTTTGCCCGTGATGTGGCGCTGAGCATACAACAGCTGCTTGGAGCCACACGTGAGAGCTGAGCGCCTGATGGAGACCAAAGGTGGACGAGCTACTCTCGAAGGAGCACGATGTGCCCACCCCCACAAGAGGTACTACCCGTCCCAGAGCTCCCCCAACACCAGACGTACTGACATTTTACAAGGCGCTAAAGCTCTTACTAATTGATGATTGTGCTAACTAGAACAAATATAAATTGAAAAGAAAACATCCAATCAAGTTAGCAGTTAGTGGTAGGAATTATAAAATAGATCTTCCGGTAATTGTACCAAAATATGATACTTTCATATTTTTACTTACATGAAAATGTTAGGCTTCATTGTTATGGTCTATTAAAGGGAAACGAAAAAGGCTGTAGACTGTACAATTGTCTGAAATCATTTAACATCAGAAAATATAAAAAAATGAAAGTGCAGACAAATTAAAACAAGGTAAACGTATAAAGCTGTTAACGTGTCTTGAGTGCACGTTTGATTACAATGTTTAGGAGTAGTTAGTTACCTGTTGGTAGCATTTATATCTCTTGGTAGCATTTATATTATTCATCTGGTACAGTGCTTTCTTATTCACTACATATTTCTTAACATCGTAGGGTAACAAGTATCCTTGTTTACAATAATGTTATATAATTTACGTTAGCACACTGACATAATCTAAATAAAGATATTTCCTGGTCGTTTATACTTAAAAAAGTCTTTCTTCATGTCAGTTTTTCATGGTGTCAGGTTTCTTAATACATTTGCGTACCATTTATATCTTTGTCTCTTCTGAAGGAAATTGTATTACTTCCAAAACCATATAGTTATTTATTTGATCTTTCAATAATCCAGCAACGGACTTGTTTGCTAAATGCATGTTCTAAATGCATTATTATAATCACGTATGACATTAAATTGATAGTTCTCTTTCACGTCTTCTTAAACATGATACGTTTTGATACGATTGCATCAAGAATCTTTGTCAAATTAAGGAAATGTGATCATCATATTTGTATTGAGCATGTTATAGTACATTTCATACATTACAATTTAATAATATAACTGTTAATACATCTAATGAAGCTTCGCTGATATCTTTTGTCTTATTACTCTTGCTTACTAAAACCGAATTCCCTTCTGCTATTGTTCTAGTAGCACAATGTACGTCTGTCTTAAGTATTATTGATTATGTTCCTTTCCAGATTCTTTGAACGTGTCTTGTAATGGTTATAAATTTTCCATACTTTGTTTTATGTTTCTGTGCCAGCAGTTAATCGTTGCAATAATCCTGAAAATGTGTTGTTACTTCTAATTCTACTTCTTAAAAAGTGCCTGTGTTTAATCCAAGTATTCAATTAACTTTAATTCACTTGATTAGTAACTCAGTTTCCCATTTTAAAATTTTGACCATCACAATTTACAAAAGAACCATTCCTAAAGTTTATATGCATCCAGGTGATTACAGAGTAACCTTGACCATGACTTTCTGCACTCTCCAGAATGTACAAGCTTACTACCATCGTCTACAAGGTATTCGTCATTTGGCATGTCCTATTTATTTGTGGTCATATAATCTAGATTTATAGTGAAGAAATAACTTAAAGTTTACTAACTTTACAGTTCTGGCATGAAAGTAGTCGTCAAAATAAATTTTTATTTAAAATATTCCGTTACACCATTAAAGATTAGCTATTATCCTCTTGCATTCATTAGCATGGGTTTGTATCAGATTTGTATTTTGGTAGTAACTTGGCTTATTTTAGCCTATTCCAGATATCAGTGCACTGTTTCTTTAAAAAAAAACGGTGTTTCCGTTTCCTTAAAATGACATATTGTCTCGAAGGCTTTGTCATCACTTATTTTGTTTGTAAGATCATATAACAAATCACCTGCAAAGATATAACCGTCCACAAATCTAATTATCTCGTTTACAGCCAAATCGTTTTCCATTTTATGAAATATATAAACTACAAAATCATTCCTAATTTAAAAATAATTTGACCAATTTTTCGCATTACTTGTACTGTTTTGTCAGGACCAGATATTGTCAATACTTTTGTAATTAAATGAAAGTCTTCACCGGATACATAAAATGAGATATTTATTTGTTATATCTATAATTTTAATTAAATTCGTTTTGTGCAGGACCGATATACTTTCAGGTTAAAAACTTATGATCTTTTATTTTGTTGCCGATAGTGTTCCCTTGTTCAAATGCAGTTTCCGTTTCACAAATAAGAAATACTTTAGCAGAACTATATTCGTTTTTCGTCTGTACACAATTTTTTAACAATCGTTTTTGCTTTAGTTTCTTCATGCACTAATTTGCTATTTTCGTAAAGACTTTCAATATTTGATGTCATCTTTTGTATCTGCACACTAATGGTTTATAGTAATTTTGCCAGACTGCAAGGTTCTGGTGGAATATGTTTAGCTGTTGCTGTGATTGCTGATGTCGTCGTCTATGAATAAGAAACAATTCGTTTGTTACTCTTTAGTAGGTTTTATAATAATTCCCAAATCATAATAGCTTTATAAAATAATTGTATTCACTTATGATTGTAATTTCTATTTCTTTAGCCTTTTACATGACTGTTCTCATTATAATAATTAACCAGATTCCACAATCGCTGATGCTAATCATGTTTCAACTCATCTTTAGAGGACGTAAAAATTCATTTGTGATGCTTTTTGTTCATCTGAGATGAAAAAACTTTTGATATGACCTCCACAGTAATAAGACCAGTTTCTATATTCAAATACAATCAAGACCTTTTTCTTTTTCTGTAATTCTAACCAATCTTTTGTAATATCTCTCCATTCAGATAATCTTGAATATTTTCTGCTATTAATGTTTTAATTTATTGTTTTATCTAATAAAACGTTCAGTCTAATTGGTTTAAGGACGACAGAAAATGTCGAGGTAATTTTTATTGTTTCAGTTTTTGGGGTATTGGTGCATGAATTCTAATTCGACATAAACATACTTCTACATATTTTGCATTGGTACACCGATTAATACATCCTCTGGAATTTGTACTTCAATTACCGTCTTAATTAATAACCTACGATTGTTCTAAATTAAATAGCTAATTTAATTTTAAAACATGAATATTTTTATTAATATATATAAAATATTTATATTTATTTAAAAAATTAAAGATACCTTTATTGATATTTATTCCGCAGTATCATTAATTTTTTACCCTTTTCTCCTACAATAATACGTTTACTGATGTACTACCAACTTGATCTCGTCATATTTGCACACCTTCTACAACAATGCCTTTTGCGTTTCGTTTTCTAAGTTTGACCAAGTAGTCTTTTATTGTTAAATTTGTAAAATCTGGCTCTACTTGTTTCTGTCGATGGTGTTTCCTTTTGCAAATACATGTGCCATTGTAATTACTTTCTAAACTTAATGTGCCATTAACATTAGTTATGTTTTGAATAAATTAAAGCTGAGCAATACCTAAAGATATTTACACCATTATCAATCACCTGCAGAAACAAATTTACAAAATAAATCCCCACAGAAATACAATATTTGAAAACGAAACACAGTAACCTGACGAAAATGTTAACCAAATAAATCTAGCTACACAGTGTACAAGCAAGCGTAAAAAATATTTCCATATCAAAGAGTTTATGCAAATAATACTGGCAGGCAGATATAGTCGATTTGCAATCATACGAGAAGGTAACAATGGATATTAATACATTTTCATTGTGATATATATTTTCTCAAAATAGTCATTGATTAAAAATTGAAGTGGAAAAAGGAATGATATACGTGATGTTTTAAAATTATCTATAAGGCACGAAAACCAACAAAATTACCATTTCGTGATATCTATATATCTATCTATTAAATTATATATATATTGTATTGGGGAAATGTCGAAAGGTAACGAAAGGAAAGTTCTTTCCATACTGCTTTTGTAAGTACCTCTGCTCTTGCTCTTGAACCTGCTCCTCCTGCTCAGACTCAGTTTTTAACTGCTCCTTTTCTACCTACTTCAAGTAAGTCATTTTTGACATAATCAGAAACGCATGAAAAATAGGCAATGTGTGTTTACATTAGTCAAGTAAGCATCAACATTGTTTGTGCTTATTGACAGTGTAATAACTTAGTTTTGAATAGGTTGTAAAGATTGATTCCTGCTTGATAATTAGTTCATTTTATTTGTTATAGCGTTAGCTGACATTTTGTATGCAGTTTTGAGCATAAGTATAGACGCGGCATTTAGTTGGGTAATTGAATCATAACCTTTTTTCGCAACCAAATGAATCCAGCTCTTTCAAAGTAAATATTGTCTGTTTCTTACATCTTCTGTGACTTTTGATTCATGGGCTATTGCAGTTACAATACTACTTCTACTTGTATCCTGTTTATCTACACAGTAGTTACTAACGTTTTCTTATTTTGTTTCGTTGTCAGTCTTTTGGTTAACTTTTACCACCAAAAACTGCATTTGATGGAATACTGATGCGTACATCGTCTCTGTTCATAACAGTGTTCAATCCGAGCCTCAAGTTATGAAACAACTTTTTCAAGTTACTGTTGTATCCGATAATTCTACCCATTTTCATAACTATGTCACCTGCCACTAACAAAATACCTCACCCATAATATCATAGTCTGATTCAAGTTTTTAATTTATCATGTGTTATTGAAATTTGGTCATGATACTTTCAAACAGATTGTGTAGCAGATGTTATTTTGTATCGGCACACGTAGTGTGCTGATTACACAGGATTTGTTACTTTGTTCTAACCTTGCAACACCATTATCTACTAAACAAGTACTATCGTTAGGAAAAAGCAAGTCCATGCTGTTTTTATCACTTGCTAACATTGTGGACAATTTTCTCAAAAATTCGACATCACCTGTTCTGTATTTATAATGGCGTTCGTAGCCATTTAACACTTTAGCTGATGCATGTTCTTCTAGCCCATATGTACTGTTTTATGTTCTTCAAGTCCATTATCCGTCAAGCATTCGTTTTTTGCCATTAATATATCTCCGTTCATTATGTGGTGCATTGTGGAAAGTTAAAGTTATTACGGGTTATTTAAAATTATTTTTGATTATACTTCTGTTTGTTGCATGAAAACTCTGTTCATTGGGGAAAAGCAGGCAGGAATTTTCTTATTTAAAAATAAATATAATATCCGCATACTTATTGACTGATTATGCTGCACGTGATTTATTCGATAACAAAAGATATTCAACATCCATATGATGTCATCCATTCTGTCCAGTTTTATTCATTTTGCCAAAATCTCATAGCACACTGTGCTCCGTATGTGTTTCTTTTGCATTGGGATATTTGAACGTGTAATCAATGGAACTCATTGACTTATTTTTGAAATAATCTCTCTAATTTAGAAGAGTTCTAATTTTTTTTTAATATTTGTGAATTGTCATTTTTAAGTGAGCTATGGGGCAGTGATTAAGTAGTGTGATTGTTTATTTTAAAATAAGAACTACTTTAGTTAATTATCACATATTTGTACACTTTAATTATTTTTCTTATAATATTTAAATCGTGTTACATGCTCTATGCGTTAAATAAGTTTAGAAATATTCTTGTCGAATTATGATTATTTTTCAATCTGATTTTTTTAAATGAAAATTTACTGTTGTGGTTGCGTACCAGACGAAAACCATGCTAACAAATATGGTAACCTTTACGTTTTTAAAGTGATACAAATATTGATACCTGGCGATCAGCATCTTTCGTATATCTGCCACCAATTGTCCATTACTCATTTTATTGCCTTATTGTGGAAAATGGGCATGTATAAAAAAAATGTCTCGATTGTATAACTCTCCTTCCTTCGGAATTTCTTTTCCGTCTTTCACATGGCCGGAGGTAAAACCTGTTATGGTCAGTGGCTATAAGCTTGTCCTATGAATTTTTTACGTCTCCTGGATATGTCTTGTCCGTGTGTCGTGCATGTCTTTGCTGTGTAAATGTCAATGCCAAGACGAATAAACATAATGTTGAACACGGGGCATGTCATCCGAGTCTCGTTGAAATGGCACTTTACAAAAATCCGGTACACTATTACTGTCATTTCTCTTCTGGTGAACGGACCTCATGGCCCTCTCTACAGACATTTTATCTGGTAGTTAGGTGGAGTCAAAGAGTTCGTTGTTTCAGAGCGAAGCGCTTCGAGTAAGTTATTTAATAGTTTACATTGAGCTTTCTGCATTGGAGACCAGCTTATGATCAAAATATTTGCTTTATGCACATGTACCACAGTAAAGCAATATCTTTGCATTTCTTTATATATATATATATATATATATATATATATATATATATATATATATATATATATATATATATATATATATATATATATATATATATATATATATATATATATATATATATATATATATATATATATATATATATATATATATATATATATGTATGTATACAATCGCATCAAATCACTCAATCCCACTTTTTCATTTCCAAAATGTATTTGGATAGATTTCGCTTGAAGTTATTTCCGATCTCTATACATGCAACGTTTCATTCATTCTAGTTTATTCCATCATTTGTCTATGATGGTTCATGCTGATGGGGAAGTACGTCATCCCAACTAGTATATCTGATCACGTCATATTGTTAAGCATATTTGATTTAATTTATATTTGATTTAATGTAATTGTTTGTTTGTAAATTTTAATTTTGTTTTCATTACACGTTAAAGTAAAGTAATTTTGTTTACAGGAATTTGATATTTTCCAGAAATTAGTTTGCCGTAACCGTTTAGTCGTAGACACCTAATGCTGACCTAGTTCCTGACCTTGATTCAAAATTAGTATCATTTCGAGAACTTCTTTTTTAAAATTCTTAATGTGTGATTTATAGGGTGGAATCGAAACTGACTGGGACTACATGACTTTAGACGTAAATAGCTTCTACGATATTCTAGAAATTCTGGTTTCACCGGAGGGATGACCATCATCCGGGAATCTGTTTTGCGTCTTAAGTTAATGTATAACCTTTGTCTTTTGAGAAATAATCTCAGTTGGGCGTTTTACCTTCGATACTGAAATGCGTTTGTTGTGGCCAGTTGAGTTGAAATTTTGTTTTATGGAATGATTAATTCTTTTCCTGGAAATATCTGAGTGCTCATACAGAATTCTTGAACAAAGACATTTATTTAAATCTTATTCGGAATTCAAACACCGGATTATTTTCTGTGGTTCAACAAAGAACTGTAGACACATCCTTAACATAAAGTCTTTAGCATACATCATCGCCTTCCATATTGGATTTTCGTCAGGAGTCGAACTCACATTCATTAGAACATTATATTACTATGACTAATAATTTTGAATTCTTGGATTATTCTTGGAATATTTTTTTTTTATTCTTCACCTCATTTTTGCATTGTTTTCCCAGGGAAATAAACTATTTGTTAAATTTGACAAAGTTTGTTGTCTTCATTCTTTTCCTTGTTACTGTTTATTAGAGCCTAAACAAGTAACAATATATCATACATATAAAACTCGCAAAAGGAATGATACACGAACATTATGCTAGTTAGATGTATGATATCCTTTGAACTCATAATCTAATATTACAGCAACTATGACACTTATGGCATTGATTGTTTCATGGATATGAACTGACTAACATGTATATTCTTAACCATCCAAAGTGGATTTATCCAGCTATCGAATACTAATCTTGCATTTATAAGTCTGCACTATTAGTCCTTGAAGTGGGGGAAAAGAAACAAATACCTTTGAGAACTGTTTTCATATTTATGTATGGAGGGAGCCAGTCGAAACAATCTGAAAGAAAAGCATGACGGCATGCTCTGTCTCTATATTAAGCTTCGGTGTTTGTTCAAGCTATTACGCTGTTGCATAATCCATAAAAACAACATTGATTCTTTAGAGACTCAAAAAGAGAATAAACGTTAAGAGGCGATGTATATACTTGCTTATAAGCCGAGTCAAACTGCAAACAACAAACATCATGACCTGTGGTAGCATTATGTGCCTACTGATTAGGGTCTATGTTGTTTGCGCTACTCCGAAGAAAAGAGTGCACAGTCCCAGATCTGTCGGCGCATTATGGCACGGAAGATCTGGGCTTTTTCAGTTTGCAGTTGCACTCGACTTATAAGTGAGTATATATGGTGAAAGAAGGCTTGTGCTTTCACGTTATGCTTGATGGATATCCAAAAGGACGTTTTTGAAATACTAGTACAATGAAATTTGTCGCTTAGAGATGAATGGTAGTACAGACTGTGTTACACATGCTTTTGTTAAAACTTCTTAGTTTTACCAGAGGCAATGAAACGGACCGACCAGAAGCAATGATGTCAACCCGGATTTGGATCGGTGTTTTCAGAAATCATTATCCGTCTTTTCCGAATAACACATATATGCCGATGGTCATTATGAACATGTTGTTTCTTTTTTTTTTTATAACAGTGTCAGATTATGACATTGTGTACTAAATAGATTATTCCTTGGGTCATGTATGGTTTAGGTCTACCGTGAGATTAGAACATATTGTTAACCAATTGGAAATTGTGCCGCTGGCTAGAGACAATTCGTTTTATTTTCAAATTATGCAAGTATTATAATCGATTAATCATCTGAAAAGTTGGATGAAAGAAAGGATGGATGTCAGTTCAAAAGAACAGAAAGATAGAAAAAAACAAAAACGAGACGTAAAAACAAAGAAATATATCTATAACAATAACCACTTCAGTGTTAACTATTCGTGGACCTGATATGACATTTTAATCAAATCCTACCAATGAAACAAGTACGTTAACATGCACAAGTTATTCTTGGCATTTATTGCTACGCACTGAGCGAAAAAAAATTGTTTCATTCAATTTTAGTCTTGGACCAGAGAGGAATTGTGCATACTATTAGTTCCAAATGTATTTCCTATAGTGCGATGGAATTGGTTCATTAAAGATATAAACTAAACGAATTTGGTTGTCAATCAAACGTCAACTCATGAAAATGATTGACGAAATTGCCTTTAATTGTTTTACTAATTGTAGTTTTGAATTTAGAAGAAAAAAATCATTTAGAAAAATCTTACTGTGCTTAATTGATATAGAATTAATTAGTGCGTGTGTTATAGTTGTAAATGAAACAGAGTTGTGTGAATGGGGGAGCAATTGCCAACGAGAAACAATGTTGAAGATGAACGTTTTGCTGTAAGTCTATGAATGAACATACATACATACATACATACATACATACATACATACATACACACACGCACGCACGCACGCACGCACCCACCCACCCACCCACCCACCCACACACACACACACACATACATACATACATACATACATACATACATACATACATACATACATACACGCACGCACGCACGCACTCACGCACGCACGCACACACACACACACACATACATACATAAATACATACATACATACATACATACATACATACATACATACATACATACACATACGTGTGAAAATTAGATACTTAACTCTGTTGACTTTTACCTCCCTCAGTCCACTGTAATTTCATCAACATATTTTCTGTTTTTGTTAGACATTGCAACTTACCCTATAACAGCTCTCACGCGATGTTTTTGTGGCATTTTTTTCTTCTTCTAATTTTAAATTTCATTGCGTGATAACTGTCACCGATAAGTTCAATTATCTAGCATAAATATCTTGCCTTAGGGAAACTCTACTTGATACATGCAGATAAAATTACTACAGTTAGAAAGTCAAAAACATTTGCATGTGAGAGAAATAAATTCAACGATGTTCTATCGCGCCACGATTCGAGCTTCAGATGTGTGCTAACATGTCGCTTTCCGTCTACCAGAAAAATGTAACAGAATATTGTGTTAAATACATTGTATGGCGATTTTTCTTATAAAAGTAGTGTAATGAAACAGAACATGTCTTTTTCATGCCTGATGAGATAGACCTTTGTATAACACAAAAGCAAGCATATTTTAGAACTGTTTCCAGACAGAACACGTTCTTGTTATGTCGAATGCAGTGAAAACATGAAACTGTATCGAGCTGTATTTTGAGTGCAACAACCTAATATGTATTTAATTAAAAGTGAAATGCGACATTTAATAAACATTCAATCCTTTTCTGCACACACACAGATATGTATATATATATATATATATATATATATATATATATATATATATATATATATATATATATATATATATATATATATAGAGAGAGAGAGAGAGAGAGAGAGAGAGAGAGAGAGAGAGAGAGAGAGTATCTACCTACAAATGCATGTACGTACATGCGGACGTACATAGTTACTCTTTCAATCCTAAAGTGATATTTTTCAAATTACCGGTGTTGCAACATTGCAATATCATGAAAATTGTACACTGCATAGCCCTTTGCTCAATAAATCTTTCTTTACTAGCTACAGGCTAAGACACTGCTACAGAAAAGATAGATCAGAGTGGCCCAGTAAACACTGCCTCTGAGTTCGACTGGCGTGAGGTTCGACGGGCTCCCGCCCCCCCCCCCCCCCCGTATTATACGTAATAAATGCAAGTCTATTTCTAAAAAAGAAAAAGACGAATACAATTTATTTCTTTTACAACATTCTCAAGAACAAATGAGATCTCGATGGGAAGAAAATCTACATGCGTAGCTATGGTTTGTTTTCTTTTACGGATTTGTCTATTTTCCAATCTTGTGTGGTCTCGTAGTTTTTTCTTCGATCATATCAGTACTTTGTCAGGGGTGTGAAACTAAGTCAATAAACTTTCTGAAAGTAAACCAGCTCCCCTGGGGCAGTGTCTATCTCACTGCACTGGATCTGTCAGCCCCTAGGCGGTGAGACTCTATCTTAGATATGGCATGCACATATTTTGACAGAACAAGCGATGTCTTCATTTGTGTATTTTCCTTGTGAGTTTAAATATTTGTAGATATCCACATGTGAGAGACAGACAGACAGACAGACAAACAAACAAACAGACAGACAGACAGGCAGAGAGAGAGAGAGAGAGAGAGAGAGAGAGAGAGAGAACGGGCATAAGAGATCTCCGTGGTTAGACTACAGATCCCCAAAGCCCCAAACGCCGGCACGTAATTCGCTAAAATCATTGCACAAAAACACCTAAATTCCGCCATGATAGTGATTGAGATGAAAACATATTTCCCTCTTTCAGAATTGGCACACTTTCCAATTATTGTTAGAAAGGTAACCAGTCAGAAATCATATTTCCTCATGCAATATACGACTGGACTGTATTTTCCTAACTCCTTGAAACTTGACAAACAAATACAAGTGAATGTATGAAAATTAGCAAGTAATTAAGTTATTATTCCACTTCCTTTCCTCCTTGCAGGCAGTTAAAGGACGCAAATATTTATATTTGCGGTCTTGGATCTCACTCTGTATCATCAGATCTCACTCTGTATCATCAGATACATGTACATGTATTTCGGATCTCACTCTGTTACATCAGATCTCACTCTGTTTCATCAGATCTCGCTCTATCGTCAGATACATGTACATTTATTTCGTACTGAGTTTGAGAGACAATATGAATAGGAATAGTGAACAGACATACAACTGTTTGTTGGATCAAATTTCCTTTTCAGATGGATTTGATTAAATGGTGAATAATGGATCTTTGAGGCTGGACTGTGGTCCGTGTCATGAAACACAGTGACTATGTATATTGCCTTTTTAAACTGGTAGGTGACCAAACAATCCCAAATTTATAATCAGGGAAGAAGAATGTAAAGTCATTTGCTAAAAATAAACATACAAATATTCAGATAATTAGTTATAAAGTATAATTTTAAGATTTCCGGGTTTGTGTCACAACATGTTCTATTACCATTATGTTGTATTAACTTGCTTATTCAGCGTAATATTTATTTTTGTGAAGTTTCGGTAGGGTCGTATTCGCGAAATGAAATATCTGCAATTACACATTTTCTGCAGATGAAACAGGTGAAAGTGATAGATCTACCAAAGTAAATCACTGAAAAAAGTGTGACGAAAAGACATCGCGAAATTAAGTTAATGAGAAAATGTAGGTTTAACGTTGCAACATTTACATACTTTTCTTGTCACAACTTCACCCTCTTTCTGGACTTTGAAAAGTATTGAAGCATATGGATTTCTTGTTCAAATACTGGTAATCCATCTTTCTAAAATGCACTAAACGACAAAGGTATCTACTATGTCGTTGTTATAAAACTTGATTTATCAAAAGTCTTCTTTACTAGAAACAGTTAAATTAATGTCCCCAATGCATCCAGTCATGTATATTTACATCCGGGGATGTTTATATCTATATTAAATACCTCGAAAGGGTGACATAAAGGCAGAAATACGATAGTCACGAAACTCAGATAGTGATGTTGTATTACAAGGAATTGGTACATGATAGACAGGAATTGGCAGCTACTAGATAACTATTCTTGTATGTCTTGTAGCGAAAAATGTTGGATAGGACACATGTGAACCTTGTGTTAGACAGGACACATATGAATCTTGTGTTAGGTAGGACACATATGAACCTTGTGTTAGATAGGACACATATGAACCTTGAGTTAGATAGGACACATATGAACCTTGTGTTAGATAGGACACATATGCACCTTGTTTTAGACAGGATACATGTGAGCATTGTGTTTGATAGGACATACCGCTCCGGTGGCCTAGTGGTTTGAGCGTCCACCCCAGATGAGGCAGGTCGATCCCCTGCCGAGTCATACCAAAGACTTATAAAAATGGTACTAACAGGACTCACGGTATTAATTCAGTTCCCATAGTAAACCTTTGCAAACACCATGATATTAAAAATTCAATAACTTAACATTTTTGAGTGCTCATGATCAAACCTATATTTATCAGTATAGATGAAACAAGGATGTCAGTTTCTGTGTAGAGGAAAGTATATGAGCCGCGGCATTTTCTGGACCTGCATGTGTTTGAAACATGTGGTTTCAATTCCACACCAAAGAGTCCGGTAAAATTTTAGTTATGAGTGTTCCAAACTAAAGACTGTTAAAGGACTGAAATTCCATCAATAAAACAATGTCTCTATTTTTTTTTTCTCACTTTCAACTAGGATAAGCTCTCAAAAGATTATTCTTCCTACAACATAACTTACATTATTAACCAATCCTGGTCAGCCTAACCCATATATACTCTATTTTATGTTCACCCATTTCCAGGCTGGATCCCATTTTTCCATACCATTAGTACCGTGTGTCCAACAGTTGCCTCGCTAGGCGCTCAGCATTAAGAGGTTAGTGTTAAGACTAGTCGGCTTGGTGTCAGGATAATGTGACTGGGTGGGACATACGACTACATGTCTGCGGCATGATGCCTCAGTGCTAGACGTCATCTTAAACTGCCACACTGCAGACATCGTAGTGATATGACTGGACAATTGTTAAAGCTACGTTAAAAATCTAAATCACACACACACACACACAAACATATATATATATATATATATATATATATATATATATATATATATATATATATATATATATATATATATATATATATATATATATATATATATATATATATATATATATGAACCTTGTGTTAGACAGGACACGTGTAAACCCTCTGTTAGGACACGTGTGAACCTTGTGTTAGGCAGGGTACCCGTGAACCTTGTGTTATATGGAACACGTATAAACATTGTTTAGATAGTACGCATGTGAACCTTGTGTTAGGACACTATGAACCTTGTGTTGGATAGGATACATATGAACATTGTGTTGAATTGGAAACATGTGAACCTTGTGTTGGACAAGACGCCTATGAACTTTGTGTTGGACAGGAAACATATGAACTTTGTGCTAGACAGGACACGTCCGAACCTTGTGTTAGGATGAATGTGAAATATTTATTAGACAGGATACATGTGAACTTTGTATTAGATATGACACATCTGAATCTTGTGCTAGACAGGACGCGTATTAAATTTGTGTTGGACAAGACATCTGAACCTTGTGTTAGACTGAATACATGTGAATCTTGAGTTAGAATGGATATATGTGAACCATGTGTTAGGATACACATGATCCTTGTGTTGGATATGACACATGTGAATCTCGTGTTAGATTGGTATACATGTGATCCATGTGTTGGATAGGCATACCTGAACCATGTGATGGACAGGACGCACATGAACATTGGCACGGCATAATAAATTCAAAATAAATCTTATATTAACAGGAGACAGACTACACTTCTGGATTTATCAGCAAAAATGAAGAGATATCACTGTTTACGCGCGTTTGTAGCGAAATGGAATTTAATAAGGATTCATTGTATTGAAATATAGATGTAATTGATCAGAAATATATTTGGTTGTGCTTTTAAATGAACTAACACACTTCATTCCCTTGTTATAGATACGTTTCGTAAATCTTTGTTTTAACAAGAAATTGCGATTCGTCGAACGAGAAATGAATGAAAAATATGTATCGCATTCTTAAGGATTTTTAATTGGAAGATTAAAACAACAACAACAACAAAACTGGTGCTACATCGCTGGACGGCTAATAAATTTGTAGTTTAATGGACAGTTACTGGGGCTAACGCTTGTTTCGTTGTATTGATCTACGAAATAAAGAATTTTTTTAAAATCAGACATTTTATTGTGTTCTTATCATTCATATGCATCATCAACCCCACCAAAGAACAGGAAACGATGGGCAGATCAAATACAGTAGAAAAATAAATTAAGACGAAAAGTCAGAAAATGATGCACTGAGAACAAAGCATAAGAGAGAGAGAGAGAGAGAGAGAGAGAGAGAGAGAGAGAGAGAGAGAGAATCGTATCGATAGTTAATATTGTATTTTATGTCAATCGCCTACTGAAGTAAAACCTCGGCGTTAACTGTTGCCAAAAGTAGGTTATAAACAAAACTCTAAAACAATGTTTGTTAAGTGTAGAAACGAGAAAAAATAATCACTGATAAACCTTACTGAAGTTTAAACATTTATTAACTTAAATTATGATAATTATAAATAAATTTAATTAAAACTTATGTATAATGATTCACAAAAGAAATACATTTTACTTTGCACAAAATCCTATTGACCTGCACGTGCATTATCTGCATGCACTCCGCTTCCGGCCTTCAGAGTTTGCGAGTCACCATTTGATACAAATGTTTTCAGCCATGATAGTCGTAAACAGAGGACCCGATTTTCCAAGAGTTCTAAGGGAGGTACTTTCATTGATTTTCTTAAATTAAATTTTCTAACATCTATATGATAAAAAATAAATTACGTTTTGGTTTTCTTCTGTGAAATGAATTATTTGTAGCAGTTACAATATAAATGAGTAAAGCGATGCGCTTCAAATAGTAGTACACATGTATGGGCATATGGATGTCCCATAATCGTCCTAGTGTTTGGAAATATTTTGATTTTTGTGGTCAAACATGATCAGTCACAATAATACGTACAACACAATATTTCAAATATATACAGATATTCATACGAATTCATAAAAAAAAATGTTGATATTGCCTTAAAGTAATTTTGATATCCATGAATATCTTGACACAGTCAAGAACAAACATTACTTATCCGGGATGTATTTGAGCAGGTAAAAATGAACTTTCCTCACTAATCGTCATTACACAACGAGAATATGACTTGCTACGCTTGTACACATCTCTGTGAAACGACCATAGTGTATCCACGTTATCCACAATATTAATATTTCCGAGAATCGTATCTCCAGGAAAAGTGAGAACTTTGTCCTGATCTACAACCCGTTGATTTTGTTGTGCTTGTAACTTCAATATACACAGTGATAACTGGTGAATCACTGACTCATTGGACTCGACAAATCCGAGGGAGTCTCGCCATAATCTGAGTTGACTGAATCGGGAGCCTGCAAGTACTCGTCACGCAGGTGCCAATGTGAGTAGAAGTCGTTGTGTGGTGGTGAGTCGTCCGAGTCCATGGTGTCAAAGGAGTTCATCTAAAATAAATAAAGACAGAAATAAATAAAGAAATTAGATCTACCATTCCAATCTATTATTTTTTTTTCTGGATATATATATATATATATATATATATATATATATATATATATATATATATATATATATATATATATATCAGTCGAATATTTAAGATCAATGGTTACATTTATTTAGAAGAAAAATAAAAACCTCTTTATCGGCAAGAATTAGATATAAAGTCACAACACAAAACAACAACACAACACAACACAGCACAACACAACACCAAAAAAATGTTTTCTTCATATCCAATTAATGCATCGTCATTTCAGTGCCAAAGTTTCGCGTAAGCTTAAGTTGGTTTTATTTATGTGTGATATTGAAATCCAAAGCAAGGGCTCATTACAAATATCAGTACTGGTAACATGCATCTTGGTTTGGTTTGTTGTTGGTGTTGGGGATTAGTGTCAAGGCAAGCTGAGTAAAGTGACTTGCTCTTAACTGCACGGCGGTACCGAACTGCTAATCAATTCAGCATTGGTAGGATTCGAACTGACGCCCTTTCGGTCACGAGTCCGGCACGCTGGCCAATGAGCCACTGCGACTCATGCCTCTGTTAGTCGCTACTTACTACATGCGGGAGAGAACATTGGATCTAGTCTACATCCGCAAGCTCGAAAAGATTGGGTGGGTGGGTGGGGTAATAAAGAATGTAAAATTATCAGAAAAGCAGTAATCCGTCAACATTGCAACGAATTTCAGCATTAAAATACTATGATTTGTATATTCCAATAATAGCATAATCTGAGGAGTGTCTTTCTTGAAATTGTATAGCTTTTTTAAGTAAATAAATAAGTAATGATTGACGTGATGGACTTGTAATCGAATGGTCGCGGGTTCAAATCCTTCCATCAGCACAAGTTGATGTATCGTTGGTCAAGGTACTTTACTGTTTCGGCACAAAGTAAGCTACGCTTTTTCCTCCCTCAGACCATCTGGTGGCATATTGGTTAGAGCGTCCGCCTCGGAAGCGGGAGGTCGTGGGTTCGATCCCCGGCCGAGTCATATCAAAGACTTACAAAAATGGTACTAACAGCTCCCTCGCTTGGCACTCAGCATTATGAGGTTAGTGTTAGGACTGGTCGGCCTGGTGTCAGGATAATGCGACTGGGTGGGACATCATACTAGATGTCTGCGACATGATGCCCCAGTGCTAGGCATCACTATAAACTGCCACACTGCAGACAGCGTAGCGATATGACTGAAGTTTTGTTTTTTAAAGCTACGTTAAAAATCCAAATCACACACACACACACTCTTCCTCCCGCACTCTCCCTCCCTCTCTCTCTCTCTCTCTCTCTCTCTCTCTCTCTCTCTCTCTCTCTTTCTCTCGTTGCTTAAATATGCATGAATTACCGACTATAGGCTACATAAGAAAATAAATGTTATATTTATTAAAAAGGTCTTAAAATATATCCATTCTCCTATGATCATATGCAAGACCATAAACGTCTCACATCTATAGTACCCATTACTGCCAATCTCATTTGTTGTTTTTTGTCTGATATTTATGACAAACAAGTAAAAACATAAACGAAGACACATATAGTACTTTCGTTTTTAATGCAAGAAAAAATTGATTTTATTGAAAAAACTGTTTAGGAAACATTTTATATATACAATACGATGTATCCTGTATGATGAAGGGATGGACTGAGTATGTATGTATGT
Organism: Sinohyriopsis cumingii; assembly: GCA_028554795.2. Classification (NCBI taxonomy): domain Eukaryota; kingdom Metazoa; phylum Mollusca; class Bivalvia; order Unionida; family Unionidae; genus Sinohyriopsis; species Sinohyriopsis cumingii. The sequence goes on from CM068827.1 coordinate 36,950,191, forward strand.
ATGTATGTATGTATGTATGTATGTATGTATGTATGTATTTATGTATGTATGTATGTATGTATGTATGTATGTATGTATGTATGTATATGTGTTTGTGTGTGTATGTATGCATGTATGTATGTATGTATGTATCCGCCATTTTCTGATAGCATAACTATGGCAGTCAGTTGCTGTTTCCTATTATTACCATATTAACATCGTAATTAATCACATTGCCTGACATTTTCGCATATCACTCTGAACTATAACACATGCCATATCAGCCAGAAAAAAAAAGTCGGCAGCAGCAATCTACGACTTTAATAGCAAAACTATAAGGCAAAACAAATTATACATGTCAACAAAAAGCTACGACGATCTCAGAAAAATATGAAGAAAAAGCTCATATATAAATTGACTGATTCGTTCCTCGCAACAGCTATGCAGGGTAGGAGGGTGTGGGTGCATGCAACAAGCAGACTCAAGTTAAGCAATTAATGTAATTAAATAATGTAGGTAAAACAACTTTGGAAACATGTATTAATGCATGTGATGACGGATGTTAAATGCTGTCACTCAGAGGGAACATTGGTTCGGATTTATAAATAATGTACGATTATATATATATATATATATATATATATATATATATATATATATATATATATATATATATATATATATATATATATACATATGTGTGTGTGTGTGTGTGTGTGTGTGTTTCCGTTTGAAGCAAAATTTATCGAAGTAGTTGCGTACGTGGGAGATAAATATATTTGACTTTATTTTAAGCAAGTTCTATATACTTCTCGTATGTTCTACGAACGGATAAGTTTTGTGATTATGTATGACATAACCACACACGCTTTTCATAATTTATTAATTTGTACAGAAACTTAGTTGGATGTCTTCATTCGCGTCCGGCCGCAAAAATGTATGACATTACTTACGTGTATTGAATCGAAAATAATGATATGTGCTTTAAAACTGCATCATCAATGTCATCTGATTCCAAATAAAGAATTTTTCCATGCAAGTTTCAAGTTAGATTCGAAAATGAATTTGTAACTGAATTTGTGCTTACTTTCCAGCCCAAACAAGAGCTTTTATTTTTAAAAAAGCAACAAAAATCAAACTTCAATTTGGCTGTGGGACTGCACGTGTGATTGGTTTCTTTTAGGATTGGCACTGAATCGAGTTGCGCCAAACTTTCTTTTTGTTTTAAGGTATCACAAACTCGTTATCGAAATGGGCGTGGGAATAACAATGATTGCATAGCAAGCTGCGAGAGAATGAAAGAGATCGATTACCGTACCGATTAATCGGCGTAGCTATCGTCATATTTATCTGGAATCGTCATAGCACACAACCATATCGTCATCATCATCATCTGGTCTGTCACAAAATGCGCTCACCAGTTGCTGAAACGGGGGCTGAGGATCAAGTTCGCTTTGCATGGCAAATTCACTAAGCGCTTTCCAGGGTGGTTGGTAGCTCTGGACTTCAACAGGGTTCACCTGCAGAGGACTCTCGTGACGTACGGGACTTGATGCCACCATTGGGACTCCTTGTAGTGGACCCTGGAGGCGGCTTCCGTTCTGGAAGAAAGGACAACGGTGATCACACGATCATTGAAATAAACTTGACAGTAATGCATCTAGGGACTTTGTGCTATGAAAATTATTCAGTTATTCAATGATCTTTGGACGGGGTTTGGCGGACAATACCAATTACAACCGACAAAACATAAATGAGAGTTACAATTTGTAACTCAGATGAACTCGTTTTGTCAGCTTATCTTAAAATAATTTATTTGTGAATTATGTAATGGTGTAAAGCCTGAAAAAAACTCGAAGAACTACTCGTTGAGCACATTTTCTTAGCAATGGTTACCAGTACATAACAGTGGCTCAGTTAAAGTAGAAACATGACAATCACACTTTATGAGACAGCTTGGTCTTAAACTGTCGACATAAACGTGTATACTACAAATCGTGGGGACTTCAGAATAATGCGAAATTTGTTTTACGTATGAAGTATATATAATGATCCCAATTCTACACGCGTCCTCTGCTATGTTTCCAATAAAACTATGCACACGTTCCATTTTAAGTTATACCAAACACTAGTCCTCCATTAATTTTAGTCCAGAGTAAAAAAAAGCATTTGTCACTCCACGAAACTTTTGAGAACTCGTATTTACGAAAGATTTTCACGATTTTGCTGCTTAAAAGGACTATTTTGTCTTTACGTATATGCTCATAACAAGGCGCTAGTTGTGCTTTTAAAGTTTACAGATGAAAGAAATGAAAAGAAAATTAACCGTAGATCCAACGGCAAATATGGTTGTACGTGCCTACATTGAAGATAAGCAAATTTCGCGATGACGATACTCATTTCCCGTCCCGAAAACGATCTCCTGTGTGTACACCGCACAAGCTGTGTGCAAGACAACTATATTTTCCCTTATGATTTTGAGTGTTCCAAATGATTAGATATCGTACTTTCATGTATGGGGTCTTTGCGTGAGTTACAGTTTAATTAACGCAATCATAAAAGTAACGCATACCTCCAGGAATCCTTAGTGACATTAGCATATTTTAAATCAACCAAAAATGTTTTGACATATTGCCAATATCTATGCATTTTAAAACTTTCTTAAAATGATATAATATATGCACGATTTTCGTCTCTATGTCTCTCACTATACATACATACATACATACATACATACATACATACATACATACATACATACCATCGATTGACTGGAGTGTTCTTCTATCGGGATGTCGACACGAAAAGCTATAACTTCGTGAGTGCATCGTAAATTTTTTACATTGCTCCGAGTCTCGTTACTCATTCTTTTAAGACGTCGTGAATATCAAGTATAATTTGTTCATACTCTTGTATTCAGTACAATCGCTGTTCTGGTTAGTCTCATTCGAAAACAGGAGATAAATATTTTTTTAAACGTTTAGTCGTATGTCAAAATGTTATAAAACTCGAATTAAATGTTTTGACGTGAAGATGATATCTGCCGCTTCATAGCAAGTTATCTCGAAATATCACAGTTGAGACTGATAGCGTCACTACAGTGATTTATTCTGAATATAAGATATTTGTACCCTGGGATAAACCCCAAACCTCCACCAGGCGTAGTATCTGGTAGCCTTATATCGGTCATATAATAGATAAGTTCTTCGTGTGGTGTTCTTGCATGTATCTGCCGCCGAACCAGTTCCATGAACCATAAAGGAAAATAATTATGAAAGTAAGCGTTGAAAACAAAACCATGTGCGAATTCCCTTGAATGTGAAATGATGCAATAAAATCGCAACAGATTCCCCCCGACAGGGACTGCGCGCACAGCTATTAAACACTACGGACATGACTGCATGAATGGCATTGTAGTCTGTTGGTATCTTGAAAAATCTAGTCTGATCCACAACAGAGTGTTTCTTGATATTAAATAATGCGCCCATAAAGTATACAGATTGGATCATTCACACTGTCTTGATAATGCCGTTATCTGTATAAAATTACAACACAGTGTCACCAAAATCATAGTACGAAACACACTTTCCCTGTCCCTACAGGGTGTATGACTCATTGTTCGATAAAAACTTGGACATGAAATTGCAGTCCAGACGATATTTTACGAAAATAAAAATAAAAAACATTTTTATCGCAAATATAAATGATCAGAAAACTACTGGAGCGGTGAAATTATTTTTCGTTTAGCCATAAATTTCTGTCTTGTTGCCGCGATCGTGGAACAATGAAATCTTATCTGCAGTAATTGGGATGGTACAAGATTTCTGGTCAGATTGAGTCAACTCTTTGTTGAAATAATTGGCGATATTAAATACTGAGAAATTAAAGAAGTGAGTAAACAGTGAAGAGCGTCTTTCATTATTTGATTTCAGCAACCAGCGGAGACGGCAGTTCTAACAATTGTACAGTTTATCATATTACAACATGGCCGATATGTAGCGTCTCTGTCATGGGGAAAACGATTAATTACTGCACAGGATTTTTCAAACTGGATTCTGGGAAAGTTGGAAATATTGACATGCACTAATCTATTTAGCCAAACAATAAAGACCGATATGCAGTGAGATGACATTTGTTTGCGACTGAAAGGAGATCAAACCAATTCTAATAATTCAACAGAAACAAAAGTTTATTTATTGATTAACTGATTGATTTGTTTATTGAGTGATTGTTTGATTCGTTAAATTGATGTTGCAAGGCGCATCCACAGGCATGTCAGTTAAGTGTATTTCACAGAAACACACCATTGCTGATGAGTCGAGTTGCTATGCGCATTATTCAAATGTGCAAGCCACTGGACACCTTGCACGCAGCATTGCAAAATGTAGTCGTTTTTGTTGGGGGGAGGTGTGCCTATGCAACCAACTCTATAACCTTTATTGTTTTTGAAAAGTTCCATGGTATAGACAGAATATAATAATCCATCGCATTTGCATATCAAAACCAAGAGTGACACATTAAATTCTTATCCAACACATTTTTTTTTAATACTTAGACGACCCTTTTGGGGGGAGGGGAGAGGTAGAAATATATTCCTCGAGCATTTTAACTAGTAATGGCACATATTTATTTTTAGTTCTTATGAACCTCGTGAACAAGTTCAAGAAAATATAAATAAGTCGGTAGTATAGTCTTTTGATGTTGTTAGTCAACCGAACTTGTGTCATTAGCCTCTTTTGAGATAACACATTGGGACCGGAGGCTTTGCGATATTTACTATGTGTCTAGATAAATATGAATCTAATCCTGGTCATGCGACCGGAGCAAATATAACTGTGTGTCTAGCGCAGTAGGAAAAGGTGATTATGTTAAGGAATATGTGCTCAAGCGAATCTATCGACTAAATACATGCATGAATACAAGGAAAGATGACACAGTGATACGTAGTATTCTTTGGTACTATATAGCACGAAGAACAACCTTGCGTGGTACCACTAACTAATATTTGCTCTTCATTGCTCATCACTGTATACAAAACCTAATACGTAATTCCACGCAAAATGTCCAAGGAGGGCAAAACAAGATTTTTTCCCTAGGCCATATCTGTATTGACAACTTGAAATTTTTTAAGCTGTGAAAATACGTGTAGTTGACAAAAACAGACCATACAAACTGTCGTTTCTAGACAAGACCTCTCTCTCTCTCTCTCCTCTCTCTCTCTCTCTCTCTCTCTCTCTCTCGCACGCACTTGCTCTCCCTATCTCTCCATTAATTTAACTAATTTAGATCATCTACATCCTAATCCACAGGAAAGCCACGGAGACTGGCATTAGTATGCCACAGTCACTGAAATTGGCATTACTATCCAACAACGTCATGGAAACGGATTAGTATGCAGCAAATTCATGGAACCTGGCATTAATATGCAACAGTGTCATGGAAGCGGATATTAGTATGCAACAAAGACAAGTAAGCTGGCACTCTGATGCAGCACAGTCGAGGAAACTGGCATTAGTACACAGCAAAGTCATGAAAACTGGCATTAATATGCAACAAAGACAAGGTAACTGGCATTAGTATCCAACATTACGGAAACTGGCATTAGTATACAGTAAAGACATGGAAACTGGCATTGGTATACAAAAAATCATGGCAACTGGCATTATTATACAACAAAATCATGGAAACTGGCATTAGTATGCAACAGTCACGGAAACAGGCATTACTATGCAATGGTCACGGAAACTGGTAACAAAGCTGTGAGATAAAGTTTAAACTCCTACTATCACACCGCTGAAATACTTTTAGAGTGCCATTTGAATCAGTACAGGCTTCGCGCATTTCTTATAATAACATTATCTGTCACGACTACGGAAATAAGCACTTCAGATAATAATGAAATCTTTATTTTATTCCCGATATTTAAGGAAGATTTGTGCAGTTACTGAAAATTTAGATCCTTGAACAGGGTGTCTCGATACAAAACGAAAATGCAGTATCAGAAATGAAAAGATGTTGATAGTTCTGCTTAAAACAATGATGGCCTACGTTACCCTGGATCTCCTATTTGATTAGTCTAGAAATCAATTTTTCAATGGAGTGGATGACTCAGTCACCAGGGTTCATCAAAGGCAAGTTCCTAAGGAGATGGGCAGTGTACTGTCACCCGGTGTCGCGGAAGACGACCCTGTTGAACAATCAAGCAGAGTCGAGAGCGAGGGTGGGAAACATGTCTGCCAGAAGTACATGACTAATGACTCGTTTAGCGCGCGCTCGGGTCACGTGCCGGGACAGAATATGTGGATCATGACAAAACTTTGCACTGTCAATTTGATATTCAAGAGCTATCTCTGAGTTACAATCAAAGGTCTCGTCAAACTCAACAGATGTACATTGCAAATATATTGATGTCTGGAAAAGCCTCACGCAGTTTGTTTGATAAAGAAAGCATTTTATTGTATTTGTTTCTTTTGTTACGTTTGAATACAATGTGTTTTCGCATGTTTGCACTGGCACGGTTTAGAAAATTTTCTTTTCTCAACAAAGTATTTGTTACTTCCTTGGACTGAATGCACAAACTTGATTGTTTACTCACGTCATATATCAAAACGGAATAGGCGAGAATGTGTACTGGCCTGATTTGGGACATAACAATCTAACTGAATGATGACAGAATATGAGGTTCATTATACTATTTCTGGAGGCACAAACTGATTTTTTTGTTGTTGTCTGATCTACTTTGCTTAGATCAATAACTTTAATTTACAGTATGCTTACTCCATGAATCTTTCTCAGATCCCATGGTACCAGAGGATATAATTTTATCGAATCGCAAAGTAATTTTAAGCTCGGTGACAAAAACAAAACCATAAAATGAAAACAGAAGTTTAATCTGCGTCTTTTTATGAGCTCCACTATGGACATCCAGTTCTCATTGAAAGACCTGAAGCACTTTATATGGGTAACTTTATACACCCATTTCGTGAAGCGTTCACTAAAAGTCGGTGGGCGCGCTTCCTTGGTCTACAATAAAATGTAACATTAATGCACCCAATTTGCAAAGACGGGACATAAATCAGTAGTCAATGAATTGGAAGTGAAGTTGATGATGGCATTACACGAAAATATTGCCATACGCTAAATCCGATATAACCACAGCGTCTCCGGCTCGTACCTCAAATCTTCGCTGGGTAAACACCACGGATGAAACACGTAAAACCCAGGTTAAACTGCTGATTTTATTTTAAATATTCGCGTGAAAAATCAAAATGTATTTTCCCCTGGTTGTTGAAGTACTGAAAATAGCTTCCGCAGCCATCTGCTATCGTGAGTTCGAGCAATCACACGCTACTGGATGTTGGCTAATATTACGCCGAGTTTGACAAGACGAACTGCAGATGGCTTTTAGACTCGATTAGAGTTACGTGCTCTTAATTAGTTGTTTGATTAACAGGACCTCTGTTTGTCTTTTTCCAGGACATGCTCGCACAGCCGAGCAATGTATTGAACTGATGTAAGTGTAGAGGGTACAGAAAACGTGTAAATAGTATCACCTGTACTATTTGATAGTGCGGATTGGCAATTTTCAATTAGACTTGGCACGCAGCGGCAAAAATGCAGCGAAGCTAAGTCAGTAAAATCCTCCCCTAAGGAAGGGCCGACGCAAACACAACAGACAGAAAAGTTATACCACTAACATTTACACAGCAGGATTTACAATTACATTACATTACATTAATATTAACCTTCGGTCTACAATAACCAGTAGTAACCAAGTCCTTTTTTGCAGACGCATAATTGCAAGAAACATTAACATGTAATCCATCCAATAGACGAGACGGTTATCTCATATATAGGACGAGTGCATGCCTATTGCATCCTTTATTCCGTCAATCTTAATTTTCTTCAGAACCTAAAGAGCTTAACACAACTGATATTTTGTCGTCGTACTTTTTATCGTATCTCCTCCCAATAATTTGACAAATCAGATTATTTTGCAATATATTCGGGGAAGGGAAGGGGTCATATTGGCGGAACAAATATCAGGGTGTTGGTACATTTTTGTAATGCAGAGGAGCGTTTAGTGGGGTTAATTTAGTGACCAATACCGCTAGCTGTACCATGAGGTTACTGGGCTGACAACACCCGACGTACGCATGACTGGTCTTTTATAATGATACGTAATTGTTCGTTTTAGAACAATAAGGATCTGCACACGAGCTGAAGAAATAGCTTTTTCTTTCCCGTGAACAGACAAAATGCTCAATCAGTGACAGTGAATGTGCACAACGCTTTAACCATTCTGGCAAAATAAAAAATAAAAACAATTAAGACATACATAACTAAAAGTTTGACATGGAAAGAGATTCGTGATATAAAGAAACAGAGATAATGAGCGATTCACTGGAGTTGTTTCTACTACTTCGTTGTTACATTATATTCCCCAAGGAGAGAAAAAAATTACTACGTCTCCTTGTTTTCTTATATTCAGTTGAAATTCTCTCTCTCTCTCTCTCTCTCTCTCTCTCTCTCTCTCTCTCTCATACATACATATGTGTATTTGTGTGTGTGTGCCTGTGTCTATGGAGAGAGAGAGAGAGAGAGAGAGAGAGAGAGAGAGAGAGAGACCAACGTCCATTTATTGACATTCATTTATGTTCAGCTTTTATTTTTTAAATAGCAGTTCTATGGAGACCAAAAGTTTGTGAGTCTCTGCGAATCTGCCTATTGTAGTCCTTAATTTGATTTAACATAAATGTTTGTACGGAACTTATTTTATATTATTGTCTATTTGTACCTTTACTGAGACCTGTTCATTAGCCATTAATGAAATTCTGCCGTCGCAGTGTTATTAATTTTAATTAGACATTCTCAATGTCACCTCTGTCTGCGTGGGTTCGAGTCTAGGATTCGGCCAATCTGGGTATGTGAGAAAGCTTGCCAGTAGCTTCTCGTGGGACGGTGGTTCTTCCCGGGGTTTTCCCGGGTTCTTCCTCCACCGTTAATACTGGCCGCCATGCATAACCTATCGTGTGCTGAAAAATGGCGTAAAACCCGACAACAACAACAACAACATTCTCAATGCGTCAAATAGTCGTCAAATTAAATAACCGCAGTTGTGTACAAGTCTCGATTTTGTTCTTCAAATAAAGCCCATAACAAATTACGGATCATAACTCGAGCTATGTTGGTGGTCAGTCCAAATTATATATTTATTATAAGTCGTAATAATTTTATGTCCTTCCCAGCAAATAATACATGGTTCGCGCGTCGCCCAGGGCATGCAGTAATTGTTATATTCAAGTGTCAAATAAAGTCCATTGTCAATAAAACTGCAAGAACTATGAACTATCCCTTCGAAAGTTGACATGGAATGTGTTCTTAGCATTGAGTTATGTAGATAGCGATAAAATTCCATCTGCCACTCGTTTATTGACATGAAATTCATGTAACCTCTCTCTCTCTCTCTCTCTCTCTCTCTCTCACACACACACACACACACACACACACACACACACACTCACTCACACACACACACACACACACACACACACCAGTAATTAAGTAGTCGTATCAATTCGGAGTGTCTTACAGTGGGAGGGATTGTACAGTATATTAGATATTTTGATATGGAATCTATGTTTGAACAACAACTGCCAACGTTAAAGTCTCCAAAGTTTGCTTTCTGTCAAGTTTTCATGGTGTGCTCGCAATTACGCGCAAACAAGAAGCGCTCCACCCCAAACCCTGCCCCCTCCCACTCCTCTTAGTGACCAATAAGCCCACATTTTACTTCGCCAAAATTATCTGATAAACGGTATGTTATTTTCTCTATCTTTCTTTCCGTGTAGAAGTGTGGGTAGGCTATTAGGTAAAAATATACATAATGCCTATAACTTTTCTTTTAACAGCGAAGAAATATCCCCAGGAAAAAAAATATAATGTGCTATTTAATTTAATAAATATAAACCTTTATTGTTTTCCTTTTGTCTACTTAAGCATTATTAAATACCTGCCATGCCATCAAGACATATAGGTAGTTACAAAACGGACCTCTGCATCTGTCCATTTGTGGGATTATATGCAATGCATATAACTTTTATCAATACTTCAATAATTGCGAAATATTTGAAGAAATAAAAGTGATATTGACTGAAAGTTTAACCCTTCATTGGTGTAGTTACCTCTTAATTTCACGACGAAGGAAAACGTGATATTTTGGTCTTTGAACAAATATATATATATATATATATATATATATATATATATATATATATATATATATATATATATATATATATATATATATATATATATATATATATATATATATATATATATATATATATATAATGAGAGAGAGAGAGAGAGAGAGAGAGCGATGACGGTTTCAAGTAGTAATTGTGTGTTTGCATAGGAGAATCGGTGTCATTCCGTTATGTACCTAAATTCATATGCAGTTAGCACCTCACCTAAAATAATACGTTACTTTAAAAGAATCAAATTTTATGCTTCGCACGAGATATTTTTGTTTCTCAAGAAAATTGCGTGTCTTGTATTGTTACGTTGATGTTGAGTAGGAATTATGTTTATTTTAGTTTCTTCTAAGTAATTCTGGTGAACTTAACCAAATTCATTATTATTTGTATTCGCAAAAAAAGTAAATACTCTATTTTCTTCTTATTTATTATCTTTATATCCATTTTCAGTGTTATCCATGAGTAAAATTAATAAATAATTACATGAAAGTACTGAAATATAGTCTATATGCAGATGTGCTTTTAATCACAATCATGCAGTATACTATACATTAGATTATTTCCCTAAATATTTTTCCCTCTCTTTGACATTCGCCTTCACTTATTTTAAACGCCCCCGTTTGTGCTTTATTCCAGGCGTGTTCATCATCTATAGTAAAACCTCGTGTTTTGCTTAATTCATCCTGATCATTGACTAAAATTTCCAGACGCTGTATTGCGTGACGAATATTGAAGCTACATTATGACATCATAGCTTGCACCAAGGGAGGTCATTAAACACGTCTTGTTTTGGAACGCACCATCGTTTTCTCTAACACAAAATACGAACTTGAATTTGAGATACGCATAATGAAGGGCTTTGTCTTGGTCCTTGGCTCAAGGACTTTCACACTGAAAATTGCTCAAAATTTGCTTATAATTATGAAAAGAATTGAATAAATCCGGTGATGGGACATCTTAATTTCCGGTGGTAACGAAATAAAATGCATGCATTTCATACGGCTCCGGTTCAGATCCGAGGGGGTCATCGAAAACTAAAATAACGACACGATCTGTGCGTTATGGCACATTTACATGAAATTAGCGTTGTTAGGCGATCTTGCCGCCAAGAAGCCGAAACGACTGCTTATTAAATGCTAATAAGCGACACACCATTCTATTAATTCTAAAAGCACACCATCTTTATAGTGCTTCCAAAAGGATATGAAACTTCTCGGAAATCATGACGAAGAATCAAATGTCTTCATCATTACTATTCGATGCGAATTAAACTGCAAGGTTTCTCGTCAATATCTAAAGAACGCATAGTATCTTAAAGATCTTAATTATGTTATTATTTCAATGGGTTGCCATTTATATTATATTATATTATATTATATTATATTATATTATATTATATTATATTATATTATATTATATTATATTATATTATATTATATTATATTATATTATATTATATTATATTATATTTCAATATTGGAATAAAAAAATATCAATTTTCATTTAAAATTTAAACTGAGTTTTGGATCCCAATCCTCAACTCAGTTTTCGGTTGCAAAATTTATTTTTACCTTTAGCTCATTTTCGCCGAAATGTATCATGGATATCAAAGGATTTGTTAAAATTACTTCATTAAAACAATATCTGTCCGAGTTTTTAAACACTTATTATAATTAATATCTGTATTGATCTTCTCATACTAGCTTATAAGTCAAGGCAACTGCAAATTGCACAGATCTGTGTTTGTGCAGTTTATTAGGATTAATCAGTAAAACATACAACACAAATCTTAATCCTTCGGTGCATTATGCGAGAGCAGATCAACCCTGCGATATTTGAATTTGGAAGCTACTTTCACTCGAGTATACAAGGTAACTAAAAACAACATTTTCCTCACACAATTTTCCTTAAATTAGCGGAAGCGGAGTCATAGATATTTATATTTATGCAAAATATCTTTGGAAGATAACAAAATTTAATTAAAAAACTATGTTTAGATAAGTATGAAGAAAAATGAGCGAAGCAAAATAATAAAGTATTCTTCCCTAAGTTTTAAAAATCTTAATCTTTTGTCAATGGATCATAGGCTAGACTGTTAAAATGATTTACATATTATGTCGTCTGTGTCCGGTATTGTTAGCAAAACAAAATCTTTTTCGTCTGCGTTCTTTTCAAAGTATAGAATGAGTCGAAGTCACCAATATTCACTCGGGGCGGACTTGAAATGTGACATACCGTTGTACTATACAACATGTCTGGAGGGCAGAACTTTAATGCCGTTTAAGGTTGTTCTACGTGTAGGACACGAGATCTTATTGTCCAACTACACGACAGAAAGTCAATTATCAGGCAGAAACTCCGCTCGGAACCAAACCCGTTACTTCCAACCTTGTACAGTTACCCGCGTGATTTGCTTGAGGACAAATGAATTCTACGAATAACAGAGCCATCAAATGATGAATATTTCTCTGAGCTATTTTGACTTCACGATCTAATTCATTTGCCAATGATAATTCAGAAGGTAATCCAGAAAATTAATTTCGTGCTTTTCAATAACTGGAAACAGAAGCCCGGACAACGAAATTTTAATAGATAATTGGTCCAATATTCTGAGGGCATTTCGGGGCCTTGAAGAAACACAACTTTTATGTTGAGTGCAATAGAACATAAATGGAAGAAAGAGTCTCGACCAGAGCTAAAGAGGGGATAAAAATGACGCTGTTTTTTTGTGTGAATTAAATCGAATTACATTCTTACTCTGACAACAAAATTCAATTTTCACAGCTACGTTTACACATAAACAAATACGTGACAGATCAGCTTGTAGTATTAGATCAAAAACGGACGAACAAAATGCTGTCGCTTAGCACGAAATAATACGTCACTAAAATTGTAAACTGAATTGTCTATATTAAAAAATATCTGCTTCCAACCGTTTGCTTCTTGTACAAGTCTTAGCCATGACAAATAACATATATTCGAGGTTTCACGAATTATTAACTGTTAAATAAAATGGTTTTCAAGTGTGTTCTCAATATCGCTAAAAGTCTGGCAAATACAATAGAAGGAGAAAAGAAGAAAAAAAAAACCACATGGCTATCGATTGCAAACATACAAAGATTTTAAGGTAGATATAACGACAAAATTATAAATTGCAAACGGTATTTTGTAACTCATATATGTAGGAATGAAAAATAACAAAATTAAAAAAAATTGTATAAAAAAATCAACCTTCAATAAAAGGATTTAAAAAAGGTGACCCCATATTTGCAAACCTATCTTTGAACAGTTTGTTTGCCTGGACTCACCAAGAAAAGTACATTTTTCTTTTTCTATCTCGGTATCGGAAGAGAAAACTAGAATCAAAGGCTATAATTAGCCGGGGTCTGTGTAATTAAGATCAATTTTCTGGAAAATTTCTAGCGATTAAAAGAAATAATACCGCCTCCAACAAATATCGATGTGTAATTGTCTCTGAACAACGCTTCTTGGCAGAGAACGGAAGGAAATAATTTTCGACCACGAAAGGCTTGTTTCATGAAATTATACCAAAATTACAATTCCTTGAAATTACTACCCCAAAGTACTGTCTTACAGATAATTTACTTAGATTTTTACTGTGATTGTTCTAAGAGCGACTGAAATCTAAACTTTACCTGCCGAGTAAAATATTTAAGCTGACACTAGAGGCCTCCTCCTTAGTACCAAAAGAAGTGAAATTAAATTCAGCCCATTCCTTCATCTCTGTCTGTCTGTCTGTCGCTCGTTCGCTCGCTCTCTCACTCACTCACTCACTCGTGCTCGTATCTGTTTGTTTCCTCACCTCCCAGAAGCAGCCATTTCGTCAATGTTATTACCCCAACGTTATTTTTACATTTGATGCAGTTTACTTCTCAACTTACTTAGCGCAGACTTTGAAACAAATTTAGTATTACGAAACTTACACACCTATCGTATTGTATCATATCCACGACGGACCGCTCCGGTGGCCTAGTGGTTACAGTGTCCGCCTCGGATGCGGGAGGTCATGAGTTCGAACCCCGGCCGATTCATACCAAAGACTTATACATAGCTACCTCGCTAGGCGCTCAGCATTAAGAGGTTAGTGTCAGGACTGGTCGGACTAATGTCAGAACAATATGACTGGGTGGGACATCATGCTACAAGTCTGTGGCATGATGCCCCAGTGCTAGACATCACTGTAAACTGCCACATTACAGACATTGTAGCGATATGACTGAAAAATTGTTAAAGCTACGATATAAATCCAAAACACAGACACATATTCACGACATAGTGTAGTGTTTAGGGGGAGGGGCTTTATTTCCTATGAGGTGGGGCGGGTTCGGTTTGGCGCGTCGGAGAGATGTTGAAATAATATTTCATCTCATATTTTGACTATACAACTTTCGACTTATGCAACCAACAACACTTTTTTCTTCTCTTCTAGTATTCTTTTGGTTTTGTTTCGTGTTGTATAATTTTGTAATCGTTATGTAAGATATTTTATACACCATCGCCATGCATCTATGCATATGAGGTACACATTAAAGGCTCTTTTATTATTGTTTTAAGGGACATTTGATTTTAAATCTTTAAACCTGAAAACTGAAGTAGAGCATTTTGAGTGGCATATTTTCCGTTCAGAAAAGAAAGAAAAAAACAAACAAAAAACAAAGCACACCAAACGCAGTAGACATCTGGCATTAATTTAGAAGAATCATTCATCATCCAGTTGTCGGCATGAAAGTTTGCGAGATATTTAAAAATGTCAGAACCTATGTTTTTTAAAGCTGTGACGGATATCAATAAACAAACCGAAACGCCAGGAGCCGCGGAGTCGTGTGGGCTAAGAACGGGATCGGATACGATGTTCAAGGTTGGGGGTAATGTAGACTAAATTACCCGCGGCTAGAACTCCGATATTCGGGGCCTGGTTTGTGCAAGTTGCTGATAGAAATCCTAGTATTATTTCGCCTACTTTAATTATTAGAAGACGTTTGACTGAAATGTTACGTTATGGTAGAGACGTGTCAAATTTTCCTTGGAGGTTCTCGCTAATAATTTTATAGATGGCGATGCAGACGCAGAAAGCGCTACAGAAGAGGGGAGAATCGTAAATGGACCGCTTGACTGCAGTATTGAAGAGGGGGAAATCCTAATGAACCTCTTGACTATGTCAAGCGTATTGAGACTCGATCCTTTGTGAAAGAATACATACATATTTCCGCGACTTTTCAGCTGTTTCTTAAAATATGATTAACTTTGTGTAGCAATATAGCAAAATGGAAACTATTATGCATTACTACTTTCAAAACAAGTTTGGTTTTCGATGCTTTAAATAATTTATAACGTTGTTTAAAACTTTGAAGACATCTCAAAATTTTCAGATTGCATGCTGGAAAAAAATAGACTGTACCATTGGCATTCATTATGTATGGCAGAATTTATATAAACTGTTTCAAGTATCAGACCAATAGAGCTACGATTCGTAAAAACGCTATTTTGCCATGTGATAGTAATCGATATAATTTGTGAGTCAAAAAGATAGGTCGAACTATGATTAGATTGAAAGATTACCTCCCGTTGTAAAAGTTGGATATATATATATATATATATATATATATATATATATATATATATATATATATATATATATATATATATATATATAATATATATATATATATATATATATATATATATGTCTGTGTGTGTGTGTGTGTGTGTGTGTGTAATCGTAAATCGGTAATGCTGTAATGACATAAAGATTAACGTGTTACCTTTTCTTGAGCATGATGCTGCATTTGTTTCATTAGTATGCTTCTCTTTTTGTCTTTACACCGCTTGTTTTGAAACCACACTCGGATTACTCTTGGACTAAGTCCTGTCATTTCGACTAATTGTTCCTTCATTAGAGCATCAGGCCTTGGGTTAGCATTGTAGCACGTGCGCAAAGTATGCAGTTGTTTTTCATTAAGGACCGTCCGCACGCGCGTTGGTTTTTGCTCCGACTTGTGCACGTGCGGTCTCATTCCATTCTTTCCCGTAGACACCTGCTCGTTCCGACCTGAAAAGAAAACAAAACGAAAAATTAAGTTTTGGCACGTATCTCGATGAGAGATTACGATTTTATTTTTTTCAAACTGAGTTTTGTAAATTTGATATTTTCCAAAAATAGAAAGACGAAGGACATGTATTCTCTATGCACAAAGAGAACTGTCTAAGCTGTCGGTTTTGCTTCATTGTTTGCCTTGCACACAAATTTTGAAATATTTTATATCCAACGTAGAAGACGAATACACAAATCCAAATCAGAGCTATATTATGCTACTGCCTTATGAACAAAATGCCAGCAACAGGAATTTTAAATCCATGAATCCATTAAGAAGGAAGGACGGAAGGAAGGAAGGAAAAGATAAATAAAAGAGAAGAGGAAATAAAAGGAAAGGAATGAAAAGGAAAGAAATTAATAAAATACTGATAGAATTCAGAAGCTGTAAGACAGCACTGCCTATTCCAAATAAGTTGGAAACGTAACGATTTCGGATTTAGCCACATTTCAGATACGGCAAAGTATTTAATAAACTGAAACTACTTCACAGCTGATTTCATCGTTAACTAGAGTCTTTGAAAGGAACTATATTCAATGCCTACTTTGTGTTTGTTATAGCAGTTTGCACGGTAAATTTTGCTGCAGCTGCTGATGATGGTCATAATGACGATAACAGCGATAATAGCAACTATTATTATTATTATTATCATCCTCATCCTCATTATTATTATTATTATTATTATTATTATTATTATTATTATTATTATTATTATTATCGGTTTAAATTTATACATCTTTCCTGTGCCGCAGTCAAGTGCTTGTTGCGTACGCGACACTCTAATTCTTGCTGATAGCATCTTAATCGCGCCAACTACAGTTACAAAATGAAGGCAACCTGGATTTATGAGAATAAGAAAGACTTAAGACCAACATGTCAACATAAATCCTGAGGAGTTCAAGTGCGTTAGAAATGTGGAAATGGCGAGTCAAAAGTTTATTAAAGGCATGGGAGTGCAACATTTCACATTCCAACAAAAATTGTACCTCTATATGTTTGGAACTTTTGTAAGAAGGAAACACAGTAAACTCAATTTGAAATCTGGTGATTATTCAAGAAATACAAAAGTGTCATCTATATAACATATCTATATAACAAGCAGAAATGAAACTGCCTTTCTCTAGATTACATAATGTATATATGGACACGAGACTAAATAAAATTGATGTATATTTTAAATGTTTTTCACTGTAGCTGTTATTGGCTGTAATACTTTCATAAAGTTAAGTCATAACAATATGTATCTTCAAAGACCAAGTGTATTGAAAAAATATTGCTGATTTTATATATATATATATATATATATATATATATATATATATATATATATATATATATATATATATATATATATATATATATATATGCGGATATATATATATATATGCGGATATATATATATATATATATATATATATATATATATATATATATATATATATATATATGCGTATATATATATGTATATATATATATGTATATATATATATATATATATATATATATATATATATATATATATATATATATATATATATATATATATATATATATATATATATATATATATATATAAAATCAGCAATAATATACTTTATTACTATCCCTAATTGCTATACATATTAACTTTTACAATAAGTGACGTTGTTTTAAATTTCAAAGTAGATATACATTATAAGAAAGAATTTACAATTGAATGTTAATGTAGAGAAACAAAAGATAATGTAAACAGAAAGATTCTGAAGTACGATCCACATTCCGCCACTTGTGGGTGGATACACACACAATGAGTTCACATTGAAAAGACATCACGATTGGATTAATGATGTTTTAGCTAATGTATGAAATTAAAATCAATGCAGCTACGTATATACATGTACTCAAAGAATGGTTAGTTAATTTTCAAAGAGACGTACAATAATGAAATCATAGGTTAACACGCCAACTTTGCAAAATGTATTAAAGTTTACCAATTATTTTCAGCGCTAACTGAAGAATTATTTTGCGCTAGAATCACAAATTCTGATACACTTTTGATCTCATGAAAAGTGAATGACCTTTGTATACGTGAAGAAAACGACGAAGACTAAGCAGATGAAGAAGACGAATAAAAGAAGACGAATAAAAGAAGACGAATAAAAGAAGAAGCAAACAGAGAATACGAAATGCTTCGTTGGTAACAAGGACTAGGAGAAATGTTGATAATGAATTTATGAAAAGTTAGCATTATAATTGATATAGCAGATTGCTTTGTCACTTTACAAAGCTCATTAAATTCGTGGGATTTTATTCCAAAACCGCTTTACCTTTTTTGTAAATTTCTATAATTTCTATACCGCTTTAATATTTTCTTTTCTTCTCTTTTCTTTAGAGAAGAAAGCACATTTTATTTTAAGTTTCATGCTCGGCCACGTATTCTCTGTATGGAAACAAAGCCAATCAATTTGCAAAACCTTCAAGAGATCTTGATGATAATTCGCGCCAGTCTATCTGCATGACATTTTCCTTCAAGTACTGACAGACTGCTTGAACATATGTCCGGGATTTTGTGAAAGAGACCCTCCAACTAGGAACAGCGGGAGATTTTCAGAGATTATCATCATTATTCAATCACCATTTCAATCCCGAGTGTCTTTATCTCTCAGAAAATTGAAGAAATTATTCTCAAAATGTTATCATAAATACCGGACAAGGAACCGGTATTACTTTTTCCGTCCGCATCGGACTTAAGATTCTCTTCATGCGTTCAACATGATCCAGCGACACTGAATCCCAGAGGCTCAACACAATTGACTTAATGCCCAATTCAATTAATATGAGTAAATAATTGATGATTAATTTTGATGCTGGATTACAATGTATTCAGATGATCAGATACCAAGATTCAATTGCCGCAACATTTTCTCATGAATATCGCCTCAGACTTGCAGGGTTAGAAAATTAATATTAAACCCGTCTATTCTTTTTTTTACTATTAATGTCAGAGGTTTTAAAACGGAAACAATATTAATAATATAATATTGCGGGATACGGTACAACGAATCTAAGGCACAACTTCAATGTTTATAGTAGTAGTTTAATTTTGATTTATGATGTTTTCCCTTAATCATATAAAAGTAAACATAAGAATCCTACAGAAATACGCCAATAAAAGAGCGAAATGTATATTACTCCATAACTGATTTATTGAAAATTCTTAAAATAGCACTATATATCTTTATATATGAATTATTTATATATAATAGCTAAACATTTAGTTCTAAATATGAAACATTAAGTTTATTGCATATGCGTAAGTGATTATCACATAAAGTATATTTCATGTTGACAATAAGCGAGTTAATTTATCCTGAAAAAGGGGTAATATACTTGTTCCACTTTATACATGCCACTGTCGATAATAATGAGGCTGATACTACTACTACTACTACTACTTATTATTATTATTATTATTATTATTATTATTATTATTATTATTATTATTATTATTATCGTTATTATTATTATTATTATTATTATTATTATTATTATTATTATTATTATTATTATTATTATTATTATTATCGTTATTATTATTATTATTATTATTGTTGTTGTTGTTGTTGTTGTTATTGTTGTTGTTGTTGTGGTGGTGGTAGTAGTAGTAGTAGTAGTAATGTTTGTGTGATTTTGATTTTTAACGTAGCTTTAACTTTTCAGTCATATCGCTACGAGATCTGCAGTGAGGCAGTTTTATAGTGATGCCTAACACTGGGGCATCATGTCGTAGACATGTAGCATGATGTCCCACCCAGTCACATTATCCTAATACCAGGCCGACCAGTCCTAACACTAACCTCTTAATGCTGTGAGCCAAGCTAGGCAACTGCTAGTACCATTCTTAAAAGTCTTTGGTATGAATAAGCCGGGTATCTAATCCACGACATCCCGCATCCGAGGCGGACGCTCTAACCACTAGGCCACCTGAATGTTATTGTTATCATCACCATCATCATCATCATCATCATCATTATTATTATTATTATTATTATTATTATTATAATCATCATCATCATTAGGAGTAACATATATTCCATTACCATCACATATAAACCTCGTTTTTTGTATGTCATTAATTCTCTCCAGTTATTTTGTTTTGATTCGGAATAAGTTCATTGCCTTAATGAATTGTTGAAAACATCTATTTTGTATGATTATTTCCTTTTTTTATGTCACAATAATGCTTTGCTTTCATATATTCAAAAGCAATATTACCATTCTGCGTGCGGCAGACCAAGTATCCGCAAGCAGAGAAAGAGCAGAGCTACTCCAAGCAGTACTCACAGTTCTGTCTCATTTTACTGAAGAGAGAACGGCCTTTCAATGTTCAATTGAAATGAAACTCCACGTGTGTCTATCAAAAGTCAATGAAAAGACTTTCATTGTTGAACCATGATAAAGAAGTCATTTGTCGCACGACTTCTTGAGCTTGCTATTGTTGCAGCATGAATTGTACCCATTATATGCAAACAAAACACGGTGAAAAATTATAATTTGCAAATTGACCTGCCAACCTTTCTTCACGACTGAAACTTACTCAGAAGCAACATACGTTGCACTTGAGAGCAACATTTGCCGAATTGCAATAAAACGAAGAAATTTTCAAAGCCCTGATCGAATCTACTCACCGGTTTCTAGTGCATGGAGCCTGGGAGAAGCAACCTTTTCTACCGAATACGAGGGGCAAGTGCTTCAAGTAATAAACGGCACTTAATTGACACTCAAGTGAAGTGAAGAATTTTGATAATATGCTCTTGAAGATGTTGCTATTAAATCTAAATTGTTCAACCGTGACTTTATGAGCAACTTCTGGTTGTTGGATAAATCTATGCAAGCATTACTATAATCATTTGTTTGTGAACGAAATGTGTATACCAATGTGAAATTAACATCTCACGGATCTGACCTGTATATAGTTACGTCATCATTTTGTTAAATACTGTACATATGTTTAAAAAACAGAATTTATAAAAAGAAAACCATCATTATCTTTTGTGCAAATATATTTGAAATCAGATAAAGCATCTGGGTTATTCTTTTTGACCGAAAACTGTATTGCATTCAAAATGGGAGTACAGTTTAGTTCCAGAATCAAGTATTCAAAAAAATTGCAGTACTTGCTTACACTAAAGGACATTTCTATATTTGTAGAACTGTTCTTCTTATCTCAGTTCACGTATTATATAGCTATGTCAAACATTGCCGTGTAGCGTATATATATATATATATATATATATATATATATATATATATATATATATATATATATATATATATATATATATATATATATATATATATATATATATATATATATATATATATGCGCGGTCTTAAGGTGTAGTTTGCCGCTAAAATTATAGATTTGCCTCTTTTAAACTGCCTCTGTTCTTCATTTCTCTCTTTTTGTGACACATTACTATGTCAAACATCGCTTTTTAGAGTCGGCTCTGTGTCGTGTTTGTCCCATGTTTTCTTGATTACGATTAGTAGCTATGTCTTGGAAAGTACCGTCTCAGTGACTTGACTTACGTCTCAACACATTTATCATGTAGCATTGTTAGATGTGTTCTGTAATGCACGTGATTTATTCTTTACAAGCACAGGTACGTCAAGTGTATTCCTGTCGAACAGGATTCATTCCTAATTATGTGAGATTTTAAAGATATATCAGAGATACTAGATGAGATAGAGGGGAAGGAAGTTATTATTATTATTATTATTATTATTATTATTATTATTATTAATATCATTATTATTATTATTATTATTATTATTATTATTATTATTATTACTACTACTACTACTACTTCTTCTACTACTACTACTACTACTACTACTAGTACTGTTACTAGTGTCTTTCTTAAACGATTGTACATTGCTGCATCATATTATTTTTCTATACTGTGAAAATAATTGTAAAAAAATGCCTGCATAATTTGCTTCCCATACATGAATGTAAACTCAAAACAAAAAGAAAAGAAAACATCCAACAAATAAATCTTCCACATCTTTTTGCACTGACCGGTCCTGGTACATGAATCTTGATATTTATTACCGTCCGGACTTTGGGCACCAGCTCCTAGACATTTTGACAGGGAGATCAAAAGTTGTTTATGTCAGAAGGTTTGGTCAGCCAATGACCCGACTAGTGGTTCTGGAATGTTCCTCTGACCTTATCTACAATCATCAACAAGGGATATCAGACCGCTATACAAGCCTTCCCACACCGGGCAAACAGTGGGATTCCCGATAAATCCACTCATAATCAGGATTTAATCCTTGATAACACTTTATCTAACCACGCGGTCCGGAATTTATAAGCAATTAACTTAAGAGTTAAATGGGTTTTTGGAAATTATTTCACAATTTGAAGGGACTTAAAGCAAAACTTGTTCACGCTTTGTGTCTTGTAAAGAAGTTATTTGGGGGAAATGTACGTTCATTTCTAAGCTAAATAGTAAATAAAGGAAATGTACGCTCATTTCTAAGCTAAATAGTAAATAAAGGAAATGTACGCTCATTTCCAAGCGAAATGGTAAAGAAGGGAAATGTATGCTCATTTCTATCCTAAATGGTACAGATTGAAACCAATAATTTTTGAATGTTGGTACATAGCATTTTGATCCACGTAATTTATGTACATCATAAACATTTATGTCCCTTTGAGATATACCAGGGAAAGTACTCAGTACTTCGTTAGTAAATCTGAAAATAATAATGGTGAAAAAATTCACATGTAAGCAAGGGGGATGAACAATTAAGACATAGTAAGACGGTGACATTACAGGGTAGAATTTCCCAAAATTGGCCCAGTGTAATCTGAAAAAATGACCACATATTTTGCTCCATGTACCAAGGTTTTAAGACTAATTCAACCTATGAGACGGAGCGGCCAAACGAATCAAAGAAGTGACAGACAAAGGTAAATAAATCCATTAATTCGGTGAATTAACTTGCCGGAATTGCAGCCAAAAATGATGCTGGTTCGAATCCCGTCATAGTTAAGCAAGTAAATAAATAAGCAAGTAGGTCAGAAAATAATTATTGAATACTTACCCGTAGGTGATAATCCTTTCTCGTCATCATTGTTATTATTGATATTATTATTTTTATTATTGTTGCTGCTATTGTTATTGACATTATTGTTAACTTTATTTTTGTTTTCAGTATTGTGGTTGTTGTTGTTCCCAGGACTCGTAACGTCACTGACGTCGTTATCATCTTTATTCGACGCTCTATCCATGACGTCATTATCCGCTTTACAGAATAATCCGTCCTCTCTGAGTGCGAATTCATCCCCTGGAATCAGCTGACGACTACATGCCACACACCGAAAACAGTCGATATGATACACTTTGTTCTTTGCTCGCATCACAAAATCGTTTTTACCGAATCCAATATCACACTTGTCACACCTTTGTCCAAATAATCTGGAAAGAAGAGAAAGAAATTTGGACATTTCAGTAGGGGAGCAACAGGTCGTGTTTTTACCTCGATAATTTAAACTACAACAAAAGCATTTGTTTTAGTTGTATTTTTTAAATTAACAAAATTTGTATCACACAAAACCTTGAGGTATTTATCTCGTGTAATGTCTACAAACAAATGTTAGGACTGCTGTTCGTTAAAAACAGAGCGAAAACGGTCTCCTAATTACATTTTAGCAGTTTAAATTAAAACATACACCTTCGAATCTTATAGGAAACCCTTCTTTTCACAGACAAGTCGATAACAGGAATTATCCTGTGTTTAAAAGAGCTTATTGTGTCATGTTCCTGGGTATTGAAAGTTCGATACCAGGAAATGATATTTCAGAAATGGGACCAGAACAAATCGATTTGATTACAGTTATACTATTGACTGCAAAAGATGATTGCAATTAATAAGTAAAACTAACTTACCAAATATATGATTTAGTTCATTAACGTATACACAACTTTAAAAAAAAAGCATAGGTCTTTATTTTGTTTCTTCAGAAATATACCCATGATGTCATTAAAGTAATAAAAAAGGTCCAAACGTGTTTTTTTAGTCACACCTCGCTTTTTGATTCAGAAAGCTCAACAACGAAAAAAGACATCCCTCGCACACAAAAATAAAAACAAAACGCGTATAATAAGAACTGGGAATGGCTAATGAAGGTAAGCTCTAAGAAATTTTGTGACATTTTATTGAAACAAAATAACTAAGCTTGTTTACAATCTAGTTGTCTTCGATGTATCAACGATTAATTAAATAGCCACAATTGTCTCGCCCCCGTCAGGTAGCTTTTTTGGGCAGTAATATTTATCAAATATAGAATTAATTAAATAGCCACAATTGTCTCGCCCCCGTCAGGAAGTTATTTGGACAATAATGTATATCTGATATACTCGGGGGCGAGACAATTGTGACTATTTAGTTAATTCTATATTTGATAAATATTATTGCCCAAAAAAGCTACCTGACGGGGGCGAGACAATTGTGGCTATTTAATTAATTGCATATCTGATATATATACTATTGTCCAAAATAACTCCCTGACGGGGGCGGGACATTTGTGGCTATTTAATTAATAGTTGATTCCTCGAAAAAAGCTAGATTGTAAATATACCACCTTTGGGTATCATTAAACTTTCTCACCTGCGCCTTCTCATCATCGTGTAATACCAAACTATTGTACAAACTCTGGACCACATTTCAGCACAGGACTAAATAGCAATGTTTTCGCGTATGAGGTTCTTTAACTCAATTATTTCCTGTATGTATCTCCTTAGTTCATTTTTTCCTCACTTTTGACCATAGTTTTTGTTCTATTAGATGTATTTTTAAAACTTTGCTTGAACTACGTTTTGGAAAGCTAAATTTCATTGATTTGTTAAACTATGATAAAGAAAAATATAGCAAATATGTGTTTTCGTAACAACTAATTTTATTTTTATTTTGAGCAATACATTTGAATGATTTATAATGATTTATACAATATCTGATACTTCTGTTAAAATATTATTTTTACATAATCCAAGTGAAGGTAGTAACGTTTAAATCGAAGTCTAATTTTTTAACATACCTTTGATTTTCAATATTTAAACATTAAAAAAGTAATTTTAAATTGCAGTAATGATTGATCATAAATGATCGTGAACAACTCGCTCCCTCCCTCCCTCCCTCCCTTCCCCCCACCTCTCTCTCTCTCTCTCTCTCTCTCTCTCTCTCTCTCTCTCTCTCTCTCTCTCTCTCAACAAACCATAAGTTTAATCCGGTTTACAACACGTGTTTATATGTTTCTTTATAATATTATTACCGATGTATATTTACTACTATTTTGTGATTTTTTTAAAAAATCAATGCAGAATAACAAATCTCTGCCATTGAAATTAATAAAACATGTTTTTAAAATTTTGCAACACATGCAGCTCTAAAATCGTACGACTACGAAGTAGTACCTTTCCACAGATCGCAGCATGTCTGGTGATTATTTAAGGTATTTACGCCAGGACACCCACGACTGAAGCTTCATTCATTTTTCCACATAATTATAACAAAATTGTCTCATACCGTCTGCATTTTCTAATCGTATCGGCCTATGAATAATAGTTAACGAATTCAAAATTTTGACACAATTGGACACACTATTCCCTTTCCTTCAAATGTATATTCTCCAGTCGCACAAGTTTTCTCACAAAATACCCCGCTGCTAGCTCTTTATTCTATCAGATTTTAATTTTCTCATGTATTCATTGCCATTTAGAAAGTTAATTGACAAATACTGAATTAATAATAGGAGCTATATCGAGTATGAAATCATATACATAATGCATGTATCGCCCGCAACTTTCAACAATAGTCTATTAAAGTTAATAATAGGGCGCAGAGATTGTGCCACAAATTGCTAACTCGTGACATCTTTTTGTCCTGTATAAAACCCGTATTGCCGCAGCACCCGCCAGCCGACCCTTCTGTCGTCTTAATTAATACGGAATAAATAAATATAGAAGGCAAATGTACACGGAGAAATTAATTTCCATGATAATGAAAGCCAGGGTATCCGTCTAAATATTTAGCTAACGTTTTTGTCTCTTCAAACAATTATTTACGTTATTATTCTTCTCATTTACCACAAATAAAATAATTAATGCCTGTATGTCTGTGTGTGTGTGTGTGTGTGTGTGTATTCCTCTCAGACTGATTTCTTTCTGCGACAAGTACATATACTGATCTCTTTTCATGTATGTATATCAATGCATTTCACTAGACAGACAGACAGACGGACAGATATACATACATACATACATACATATATATATATATATATATATATATATATATATATATATATATATAGAGAGAGAGAGAGAGAGAGAGAGAGAGAGAGAGAGAGAGAGAGAGAGAGAGAGAGATAAATAAATAGATAGGTAGGAAAGTAGGTAGGTAGGTAAGTAGGAAGGTGTCTGCATATCTCTGTCTTTTGCATGCATGAGAGAGAGAGACAGATAGAGAAACTGAGAGACAGAGGCAGTGAAGGGGGTGGGTGGGAAATTTTGAAGTTGTACATACATCAAAGCATTTTGAAATGTAATTAGAACATGCTTAGACAGTCAGCATTAAATTAGACTTGCATCTAATTACATGTTTCATATTGTTTGCAAACTAATAAACCGTACCTACCGTTTCCTATACTTTCATTCAACAGACATATTTAGGATACATTAACGAAAAAGCCAAAAATACAAATAAATGACAAAATTCAGAAATAATATAAAAAAGTAAACTTTGCTTCAAATAAAAAGTATGCAAGTCTTGCAATGTTAGACTGCATGAGATCCGAGTACATCTGGGTATGTTGTACAATATGAGAGATCGAGTACTTTTGGGTGTGATGTACGAGATCCGAGTACTTTTGGGTGTGATGTACGAGATCCGAGTACTTTTGTGTATGGTTAACACTATTGTATGATTTGACGTCATACTTCAATAAGCTTGAAGCTGAATAACAACATCGGGTAGATATTTGCGCAAGAAAGGTTTAGCATGCCATACCAATATTCAATCAAATACAATAATTATTGTAATTTCAAAGGATAAAGTATATAATAAAAATGGTACGTACATATAAGCGATGTATCGTCGATGTTAAGTTTAATTTGTCATGGCTATTCCCAGTAAAGTAGACCACAATTATCAACAGGCAGTCGAATACATGGAAATTAAAGAAATAAATATTTCTGAATAAAGTCCATTCTCTTGCTTTTCAATTTTCTCACATGAAGGTTTGTGTGACAGAGTGAAAGTTAGGGTTTGTTTGCAAACACTGTCTTAAAATTAGTCAAGTTCATCACAGATTTTCTTTTGTGAAAGTGGGTAGAAATCAAAGCAGATAGCACGTGTCATATTCAAAATTAATTGTTTTGTTTTCTTTCCCATTTGCGCTGTCGATGGCGGGGCGGGGGGGGGGGGGGGGGAGAACAATAATCTCAACAGTGTCCAAAATTCTGAACACTAATATATAGTTAATCTAACCGTACTATCGATTTGCATTTATTTACATTTGTTCATAAAATGATCGTCTCTTGCTTTCCTCTTGATGCTATTCAACAGCTCGGTCAATTTTGTGCAGATCTTTTGTCAACATGTGATTACTAGGGTAACCTAATACTAGAAGTCAGTCCTATTTGTTGTGTACACATGCTACGAAACGATGTTTTCGGGAAAAGTGTACGTTTAATTGTTTGATGTATTCATGTCAAAAATTCAAAAATTCGGTCTTCAACCATGTAAAATATATATATATATATATATATATATATATATATATATATATATATATATATATATATATATATATATATATATATATATATGTGTGTGTGTGTGTGTGTGTGTGTGTGTGTGTGTGTGTGTGTGTGCATACATACATACATAAATACATACATATATACATACATACATACATACATACATACATACATACATACATACATACATACTTAGTAGTTGCCCAACACCACCCTACCCACCCCCCGCAACTGCCAAGGAAGGGGGAGACAGGGCCAGTGGGAGGCCCAGTGGGGAGCGGGGGTCAGAATTTCTCAAGATGCAATATATATTTCTATTTCTAGTAAAACAGAAATAAACCGATACATTTAGTGGAATTGTTACGATGCCTTGATGTTTATAACGCATTTTAAAAAAGGGAAACCTGAGCTAAACACACAGGACTCCTGTAAAACTGAATGCGAAAAAATGTTTCATTTTTTTATCCGGTTACCAATCACTGAAATGCAATTCTTGAGTCATTGGTGTAATCGACAGAGTAAAGTACAGGTGGACTTACCTAGTATAGTCACGTTTACAATATGTTTTTCCTTCTCGTACGAAACAGGTGCACGTTTCGTCCAGGAACTGATTACAGTCCGCACATTTTAGACACGACGCATGCCACTCCAAGTCCGGTGCTACCCGTAATATAAATTGATCCGTAATCTGGGACCCGCAACCTACACATAAGGACAACCGCCTTTTCTCTGAAACGAGAGTTAATAGACAATACATTTCTTTCCTTTATATTTTAACATGTTATTTTACTTTATCTCTTTCTTTTGGCTGTATCCGTATTCCCCCAGCATCCCCCGACCCACACGTATTCCCCCAGCATCCCCCGACCCACATTAACTTTTTTCCTTCTTTATATCATTCCTTTGCTGGGTAAGCATCCGTACAACATTATTTTCCACAATTCTTACAAATGGAACGATTATTATAACCGTCTTATTTTTAACATAGAGACTCTACCCAAATACCTCAAAGTGAATTCAGTTTAATGTAAACAACGTACGATTTCGAACAAAAGAAATTAGCTTTTAAATCAGGTTTGAGAACGAAAGGAGAAATGAGAATGTAAGATCAACGATAATTATCAAATAAATAACTATAATTAACGTTTTAGAGAGGTCTAAATCATAATTACGGTAACATAGATCAGACGGTTATTGAAAGTTATTAACGATATGTGACAATTTCAGTGTGAGACATGACTAAAATGGCCGTGTAAGGTAAGGATCCAGAGATCCAGAGCTGTGTCAGCTGGTTTAGAAATATTTTTATTTAGTAAATCATTAGGGAAAGGGGATGTCTTAACTGGAAACAAAAGGTGCAGTTATTTTCTTGGATCGGTTGCACGATGTGTACCAACGTGTAAACAAACGTACTAATTTTCATGCGACAATAGGTGATTACCCTCGCTTGTACCTCAGTCACATGCATGCAGATATATAAACGTGCAATTTTTCGATTAATGTTTTTTGTCAAATAAATCGAAGAGAATAAGACACGTACTTATTTTGAACTGGTAAATGTTAGTTGGCAAGAATCTGTTTGAAATGCATCTGCTAGAGAAAACCTTCATGCCATTTCCAATTAAAATATTGCTTTCTCATTTACAAAATAATGTTTGTTACATAAGGGAAATCGAGCATTACTAGGGAAATTAATTGCAAAGTTATCTGTCGAGTTCATCATATAAGTATCGACGATTTAATTCAAATGATTTGACTACAGCTGGGCACGTTCTTGTATATATTCGAATGA
This sequence comes from Sinohyriopsis cumingii, assembly GCA_028554795.2. Lineage (NCBI taxonomy): Eukaryota > Metazoa > Mollusca > Bivalvia > Unionida > Unionidae > Sinohyriopsis > Sinohyriopsis cumingii. The sequence continues at coordinate 36,980,150 of CM068827.1, forward strand.
AGTCTTTCATAAGGGTTACATTATGTGCGTGTATAATTCATGGCTTTTCTTAACTTGCAACTCGTTTGGACGCATCCTTCAATTGATATTATAATTGAAAATAGTTTGATTCGAGCATGTCCAAACGTAGCCACGCGGGATGTCTTTAGGATTAAGTCAGAAGAAACCCTCAACTGGAAACTTGTGTGATTTTGGTGAAACCCTCTGTTTGTCTTCAGATTCTACAAAGGGGAACCATAATCCAGTGTAAACTATGTCATTTTTTTTTCCTATGTGCATGTTGTCATCGCGTCAACAACAGTCAATGCACACAAAGCACTTTACTCAAATTTCACTATCCGCGTAGGTAATATTTAAATTAGATACCCTACCTTGTTAGCTGTTGGCGTTCTTTTGAGTGTTATACTCTATGTTATACATAATAAAAGATGATACCATTTTTAACAGAGACTAAGACTAGCAATATAAAGTTGTCATAGATACCGAGTTTGTATACAAACAGCGTCCTCGATTGAATTTAAAAAAAAAATTTCAAAGCCCTACGTATATAGATCAAAAGCACCACCAGGAGAGAAAATAAGAGTTATGTGGTACATAAGTGATCAGATGGGGTTTTCCTGTATTTAAAATATGACATGTTGCATTAATCGTATAGAGACTGTAGTATGTGTTATATCTACTAATACATAAAGTTTATGATAGATGCAATACTAATGCTACATTTATCATATCATCTTTGAAACCATACATGTATTCGTAACTGATATCAACATGAGAATAACAGTACAACTATATAAATTTCAAGATGTAATTGATGACATATTTTACTTTGTTATATACGTTGAATCATTATTTACAACAGTGACTAATGTATGGAATTATGAATTAAAGGCCACAAGTCAATGATAAAATTAATACATTTCCTTATTATACGGTATCACACTCATATTATAAAAACTCGGACAGAATCGGAGTGATATTTTTTTTTTTTAAATAGTGCATTGTCTAATCGTACAGGTTCTCTGTGCTCTTGTCGCTCATTAGGTTGAAAAGTAGATTTGACAATAATAGATTGAATGATGCTCACACACGAGAATACGAAAAACGTCCCTGTAAGATATAACATACTTACTCGTAGGCTGTGGTGGCGGTGTCGGCTGGGTATCAGCCGTCATTTCCTCAGACTTGGAGGGAGAAATTTTTAAAAATTCCAAAGGCTGACAAGTACGATAATTGTAAAATAGTCCCAGTTTGTTCACTGCTTGTAACGTCCTTTGATCTCA